>VDFB02058242.1:102088666-102293022 GCA_007258455.2 Sequoia sempervirens
ACATTTTTAGGGATGTCCAAGAGAGAACTAATAGTAGCCATTGCATCCGCTGCCTTATTCTGTGCCCTGGGGATTTGTTCAAAGGACACTGATTGGAAGTATGTTAGGAAACTGTCCACCATCCTCTTGTAAGGAAGCAACTTTTCATCATTTGTTTCATAGTCGCCATTTACTTGGTTGATTATTAGCTGGGAGTCTCCAAATACAAGCAATGTTTGAATTTTCCATTTGATTTCCAACTTGAGACCTGTAACTAGTGCTTCGTATTCGGCAATGTTATTTGTACAAGGGAAAGCGATTCAAAATGACTTAGGAATTGAATCCCCTTGTGGTGTGATGAACAAGATTCCAGCGCCTAAGCCATGACCAGTGTGTGACCCATCAAAATACAGCTTCCATGGTGTTGCAGGTTCCGTATGAAAAATGGACTCGTCAAGAAAATCAGTTACCAATGGATGAGAGACGTGGATTGGTGCATCTGCCAGTTGATCTGCTATTACTTGCCCTTTTATTGCCTTGCGTTCAACATACTGTATGTCGTACTCACTTAGGATCATGACCCATTTTTCCAATCGGCCTGTTAATGCTACTCGACTTAATAGGTATTTCAATGGGTCAATCTTGGCAACCAGTTGTGTCTGATGATTGAGCATATAATGCTTTAGTTTTTGGGCTGCAAAGACAACTGCGAGGCATGCACGTTCAATGTATGTGTAATTCAGCTCATAACCTATCAGTGTGCGGCTGATGTAGTAGATTGCTCTTTCTTTCCCTTCATGATCATTTTGGGCCAGTAATGCCCCCAGTGCTGAACTAGTGGTCGAGATGTATAGAATTAATGGCTTTCCATGAATAGGCGACATGAGGACTGGTGTTGATAGAAGGTAATCTTTGATTTGCTGGAAGGCCTGTTGACATTTATCCGTCCATACAAAGGGGATACCTTTGCGCAACAGGTACTGGAATGGGTGGCACTTATCTGCCAATTGGGCTATGAAACGGCGAATAGATTGTACTCTGCCTTGCAGAGTTCGGAGTTCACTGATCCCTCTGGGTGGAGGCATGTCGATGATTTCCTTGACCTTTGCTGGATCAACTTCTATGCCTCGTCGAGAAACTATGTACCCCAACAGTTTTCCTGATGTGACCCCAAAAACACACTTCTTAGGGTTTAGTCGAACTTTGTACTCTTCCAATCTCTTGAAAATTTTGTCGAGTACCTTCAAATGATCCTTCCTAGTTGTTGATTTGGCCAATAGGTCATCTACATAGTCTTTCATTATATTGTGCATCATATCATGGAAGATCGTGGTCATAGCCCTTTGGTATGTGGCACCTGCATTTTTGAGACCGAAGGGCATGACGTTCCAACAATATGTACCCCATGGGCATGTGAATGCTGTTTTGTGTTGATCCTCAGGAGCAATGTGGATTTGATTATAACCAGAGAAACCATCCATGAGGGATAGCATCTCATGTCCTGCAGTTAGGTCGACTATGATGTCAATGTTGGGCAAAGGAAAGTCATCCTTTGGACATGCTTTGTTTAGGTCCCAGAAATTTGTACATACCCGAGTTAGTCCATTTGGCTTTGTCACCGGCACTAGGTTGGAAATCCATTCAGCATAATCTATAGACCTTATGAATCCGGCATCCAGTAGTTTCTTTAACTCGGCCTTAACCAATAGAGCAACTTGAGGGTGCATTTTGCGCAACTCCTGCTTGACTGGTTTAGCATTGGGTACTAGTGGCAGATGATGTAGAACCAGTTTGGGGTCCAATCCTGGCATGTCAGCGTAGGACCATGCAAAGTTTATTTTCCGTTCTGCAAAGAATTTATGAAATTCCGATTTCTCTTCATCTGTCAATGATGCGGCAAATAGGACCATCTTGGGGTCCTCTGCAGTTGAAATGTTATCCTCTATGGTGTCCTCAATAAGCATGGCTGATTTCTCTTGTTGCACAGGGAGAAAGTCCTGTCCTCCATCTTTGGGTGCCTCAGAGGGGTTTTCACCCACAGATACGTCCTTTGTTTTTACTATTTTATCGTCAAGAGGTGCCTTTCGGTTTTCACCTAGAGACGTTTTGTTTTTTACTTTATTTTTACTTTTGCGACTAGAGGACTGGACAGTCTCGCCGAAGTATGCCATGCAGTCTAAATCAATGGAAAATCCCGATTTGTGGTCCCCCCTGGGTATGCCTTCACGTAATCCCATGAATTTGGTGATTGCTTCACCATTTTGGAATGTGTCCAGAACGGGCAGTCCTTGTTGGTCACAATCGACTAGTTCAGGGTAAATTAAAGAGATGCCATCGTCAAGGCTAGTGAACTTAGGTGAGGATGCGGACAGCATGCAGATGGATTCGGTAATGTTGTAGATGAGGTTATCATCGTCCAACTCGACATCGGACTCTATCCAGTATTCTCCTTCACTAGTGTCATATTCGTTGTCATAATAAGGAGTGAAGGTTTTAGAGCCCTGGCTATCAATATCCACTGACATTTCGGACAGACTAGACAGAGGGGGGTCAGAGGATGGTTGTTGTGTGTCATGGGAAGCGGTAGTAGGATTTTGACTATTTGGTGCCTACTCAATTTTGAAGGTTTGCCAAAATCGTTGTTCAGAGGTCAGTTCCCCTGGTTCGACAAACAAATCATCAAGACAACAGTCACTTAGGGATCGTTCGGAGCCAAATTCCCACTCGTGGGAATCTGTTTCGCTTAGGGTTTCCCTAGTAGTCTCAACACTTTTCGAAGCATGTATTCGTGTATTTGAAAGTATAGAGGTACTTCGATCGTCATTGTTGAGTGATCCAAACCCTGAACCAAGATACTTCGGAATTTGAAAAACTTCTATGGGTTCCCTTCGACCAATTTTATTTTTTCCAAGGCCACTAGTACCATCGTAGCCTTTAGCCTTCATGAAGTCATAACCTTTGCCATATACTTGAACTGGTAGTGGGGGTAATGTGACCGTATCCTTATAGATCCACCCTGTGATGTCAGCAAGGTCTTCCTCACTCATATCTCCCCACTTGATAAAAATTGTATTCGGTGGAACTTTAAAGGTTTCCTGAGGTTCCATTCTGAAACATGGCCGACCATAGTCCTTGGGAGATCTAGGCATTGTTGCTATGCTGTATGCTGTGTGCAGTTTGAATTCTCCGCAGCCAAGGTCCTGGATTTTGACAGTTGATTCAGTCTGAGTGTTGGTGGAAGGTGGTGATATGTCAGAAGACGTGGATGGAGCGGATGTGGAAGGGTCGATGTCCTTGGATGACGAGGAGCCAGGTGCTTCTCGGTTAATAGGTACTCGGTTTTCAGAGATACCCCTTAAATTGGTACAATATTGGAAAGGGTCGGGGTCTCCGTATATGGTGACTTCTGTACCGTCAAAAGGGAACTTGAGGCATTGGTGGTATGTTGACGGAATGGCCTTTAAAGCGTGGATCCATGGACGGCCAAGTAAAATGTTATATGGTAGTTCCAAATCCAGGACCTGGCAGGTGGTGTCTACAATGATCGGTCCCACTCTGATAGGGAGAGAGATAACACCCCTTGAAGAGCGTTCCTCGTCATCGTATGCTTTGATCACTATGCTTTTCGTTGGATCTACGCACGCATCAGAGAATCCAAGAGCCTTAACCAACTTGAGAGAGCATATATTCAAGCCTACTCCGCCATCTATTAAAACCCGCCGAACTTTGTGCTTGTGGACAAAAACTTCTGTGTAATGCGTCATTGTGGTTGGTTTTAGATGATGAGTAATCCTGATCTGAGAAGGTGACATGGTGCGGTGTGGTGAGATACCCCACCATAGTTTCAAACTGATTGACATCGATGTCCTTCGGGACCAACGACTCTAGGAGAGTTTTATCTAGGATTTCTTTGTGTGCAGGAGAGATACGAAGCAGCTCAAGGATAGATATTTGCGCGGGAGTCTTTCCTAGTTGGTCAATTAGGTTGAACTGACTTTTGGGTTTCCACTGTTGTGGGGTTGAGACAGGTTTTGGCTGTTTAGCAGGTTGTGGTTGTTCAGCTGACGGGCCCGGTATAGAGATCTTGGTTTGTCTAGGGGGAGGTGGACCAGCTATAGTGACCTTGCCACTTCGCGTAGTAGCATTACACTGTGGTGCTCTCTTGATCGTGATGGTATTGATGTACCCATCGTCAGTTCTGACATTATTTATTATTGGTCCACTAGAATAATCGTACTTGGCTCGGGCGAAGTTAGCTTGGTTGTGTGGACCTGAAGTGGAAGCATTATGAGAATCGTGATCCTGCAGTGGATTCTTGTGGATAGTATGATCCGAGTTGGAGGTGAATTGCGATCCACCTACCTCGATGGTGCGATTGTCAATGAGGTCTTGGATTATGTTTTTCAGTTGTCGGCAGTTGGAGGTTGTATGCCCTTTGACTCGATGGTATTCGCAATGTGCATTGTCATTCCACCATGCTGGTTTGAACTGTCCTAGGTCATATGGTTTTATTTATGGAAGTGTGATGACCCCATGTTGGATACATTTCTTAAGGACTTCTTCAATGGGTTCACCCAAATGAGTATATGTGCGACCCCTAGGGAATTGTCTCATCTGACGATATTGGCCCTGATTGTTTTGACCATTTTGACTGTTTGAAGAAGTATTGGGAGGAGGTGTTAATGTCGTTGTTGGTCTGTTTTGTTGTGGAACCCCTTTTAGGGCCAATACAGGACCTACAGTGTTTGCAGTCTTGGCATCAACGACACCATCATTTGTGACATGCTTATTCTTAACCCAATATTTGTTTTTGTCCGCGGGTGGGTTGGTGTTTGTGTTTTTGGAACCATATCTCAATTCTCCCTTTGCGATAAGGGCTTTCTCAATTTGGACCCCCTTTTCGATCAATTCTGTAAAGTTTGTGCAACAATGTATTTGCAGTGCGAATTTGAGGGGTCCTAGAAGTGTTTGGACAAACATGTCAACTTTTTCCCTTTTGGGGATGTCAATGTGACATTGATTAGCGAGACTTCTCCATTTTTGAAAGAATGGGATGAACGTCTCACCCGACTCTTCTTGTGTGAGATTGCACAAGCTAGTGATAGAGGTGTCTATGTCAATGTTGTATGCGTAATTTCTTATGAACTTTTGTTTAAGCTCATCCCATGTCCGGATATCTTTTTGGGTTGCGAACCATTCAAGGGCTTGACCCGCCAGACTTTTGGAAAAAAGTCTCATCAAGTATGTGGGTTCGTAGGCGATATCCATACAGTTGGTTGCGAATTCGCGAACATGTTCAATGGGATTTGTCTTGCCTCTATATTTTGTGAAGTTTGGTGACACATATCTTGGTGGGAATGTAGGCATATATAGACTTGTGTCAAATGGGTATACATCTAGGTCGTATGATATTTCTGATTTCTTGCCTGAAATGTACATATTTTGGATAGTTTTCTCCATATCCCTCATTCTTGCTTTGAGTTCATCTATGGTAGGGTCGTTTATGTTTCCGGGTGTTGGATTGCCTGGTACACCATGTGTTCCTGCCTGGTGTGCATGAGTGTTGGTGTATTGTGGTGGTATGGAGTGTTGCGATACGTATGACGTGTGTTGTTGGTATTGGAAGTTGTGATTAGGTGCATGTTGATGAGTATGAACGTTGGATGAAAATGTTGGTATGTGTCCCCCACCCATGTGTGTCGTTATTTGAGGGATGTGGTGGCCATGACTATTATAGTGTGTCAATGATGTCATGGGTTGTGTTATTTGGCCCCCTTGTGTAAATTGTTGATTTTGAACAAGGGGGACGTTTGTGTTTGTACCTTGGGAGGTAATGATATTTGACTGTGTTGTGTTAACGTTTTGTTGTTGTCCTTTAATAAAGATACGTCCTGTGGCTCCTCCCAAAGGATTTTGTGAAGTACTACTGAACGGATTTGTCGAAGTTGTGTTCATGGTAGTAGATGTAGTTATCAAAGGGGGATTGTGGTGACTTGATGATGCCCCCATGGTATTTACCATTGCAGTAAAAAGAGGATTGGAATAATTTTCCCATGTTGTTGAGGAGCCAAGAGTGGTTCCATCCGATTGAGGTAGTGTTGTGGATGTTGTAGATGATTGTGATCCCCCAATGGATGTAGCATTTACTGTGTTGGAGGTGTTTGGGATGTTGGGAGTGGTATTTATTGTCGTTGTGGTCTCCAATGAAGTGTTGCTCGTATTATTCAAAAGTTGACCACTATGTGACATGTTATGTGCGTTATTGGCATTAGGGTCATGAAGTGTCAAATTTAGCGTGTTAGCATCAAATCCTGGTGGTAACTTAGCTCCCTCACTCAAGAGCATGGCTACAAATCTGTCTCTGTCCTGACGAGCTATTGCTTCAACCATATGATAGGCCTCTGGGTCTTGTGTCAATGCCTCTATGTGTTCTTGAAGTAGTTGACCATTTTCATCTCTTTGCAAGTAGAGGTCGAATGTACTGTTTGACGAGGCTTGCGTTGTTGTTGGAGGTTGATTGTCTAGATTGGTAAATGGGTCGTACAAGGTCCAGCTTGAGTCATATGGAGGATTGTTGGCAGTAAATGGGGGGTCTTGTCTAAAGTTTTCCATTTGTCTCTTTTGTTTTTGAAGTCTGGTTTCAACCATAAATGAGATTGCTCAAAAGGGAATGTCAACTAAATGCAAGTATGACACTAGGTGAAATCTAAGGTTCAAAATGACGAATAAAATGACCACTATTTTTGGATTTTTGTGAATAAGGTATGCAATGTGGATGCAATGTAAGACGAGGTTATCTAAGCACTTCTAAGCTTGAACTTTGTTTTCGATTTGGACTGCTAAAGGACTTTGTTGTTAATGACAAGTTGACAAGATGACTAGTGAGTCTTCCTAACTAGACTTTTGAGTTGGAAGAAATCTCACAAAAGAGGACAATGACTAAAAGGATGTTTGATAACTTGGTCCAAAAGGGTCTAATTTCAAAAACAATTATTTTGCCAAGGGGTGCTTAAGATTTTCCTACTCCTAAGTATGCAAGATATGAGCCTAGGGACAACGTAATGTTGAATGTATGACACTTAAATGGGGTGAGGTATGAAACCTAAGGTGATCAATGCAAGCTAAGAGACAAAACTTTGAGCAACTTCAAATTAGGTTTCTGACAGAATCTTCTTGATAACAGAGTTTGATGAATGGCTGACAGTTTGGAGGTCTCTGGTTTCGACTGTGAAGTTTTAAAATTTTGACAGGCAAATGCGTCTCAGTTTGGCAATTGCGTCACGGTTTAGCAGATGCGGTTCAGTTTTTTACTTGCGGCTTTCATCGGTCATTTGGTTTAGCATATCGGCTGGTCAGTCGTCACGGCGCCTCTGGATCGCAGTTCCAGTCTGGGATGTGGTTTTGCTCAGGAAGCGATTCGTTATGGGGATGCTCGGTTGCGGTTTGTGATATGACAATTTTGTTTCAAAGTGATTTTCGTGGTATTTTGATGGAAGTTTTTGATCTGTTTGATGAATGTTTTGTTTGGACTGTGACAAAACCAGAATGCACTTGACAAACACAGCGTTTTAAGGGGTAACCAAACACACATGAGATAAGCACAATCCTAAAAAGGCCACTAGGCCTTGGGTTTGTATACTTGATATAGCCCACCAGTTATACCTCGGATTGGTGATGAACACCTTTCCTTCTCGATAGCGGATAACTTAGAATTTTGGTGGCATTGGCTCTCCATGAAACAAATGCTAACAACGTCAGCCAAGGCACCCGATTGATTCATTGGGTAGTGACATCCAAATTGCTATCTCTACTCAAGGATAAGTAGTATGAGTAATCACTTCGAGACGCCAATCATGCACTATATCAAACAACGATAATAAACGATTGGATACTAGAACCAAAAGTTTTTAATTGGGCATTTCGTTAAGTAGGCGTGATCCCATCAAGCAAGAGTCCCTTTCGGATGTCCATCTAAATGGGGACCAGCTCGTGATTCTTGGGCTTTTCCCCTAAGACCCCACTTTTCTATACGGCTGGAAGTCCCTGTCAGTGCTGCAGTGGGTTCCGAATTGCCAGGGTGAGTACTTTTTCCCACCGAAGTGCCCAAGTTCTAGAGTCAGTAACCGTTTCTCTTACACCTAGGATCGCCGCGAAGGAGGAGGATACTCCGATATACCGAATCGTGAAGGGTAATATAACAGAAAAGAATGGGTCTGGTTTTCTGATCACACGGTTTTCACCAAGTGAGAGCATACTCACCTACCACTCCACAAGCACAATCAAGCATAAAAGACATGATTCTTTTTATAAGCACCAAAACAAATGTTTGCTAATCTAGAAATAAACAAGCACAATGTTTGTTTCTTCCTTCTTTGACATGCGAATCTGCAAACAATGAATTAGTAGTCTTTTTGAAACAATGGTCTTCGACATACGAATAGGGGTCGCCACATGCTACAAGAGAGGATTAGTAACAAAATCTAATCTAACCAACATGCAGGAATAAAAATAGAATACAAAAAAATAGAAAATCCGAGAACTAGAAACCAGAAAAACCCGAAATCTAAAAATTAGAACCTCAAAAACTGACAGAAAAAAATTACCAGGCAAATGCGGCGCAGCAGAAACATTACCAGACAGATGCGGCGCGGGATAGCAAATGCGTCGTTCAGGTTTTCGAATGCGGCTCGGAATATCGAATGCGTCTCTGTATCTGTCAGTTGCGGCTTGTCAGAACGGTTGCGTCGCTTCTGTCAGCAGATGCGTCGCGACGCTTGCGGTGATCTGTACTTGTACCTGCAAAACGACAGAAAAGAACAAAAACCCTACCAAAGCAGAAAACCGCTACAAAAAAGGATTAGTAACACGAAATCTAATCTTATCCATCATGCAGGAATAAAAACAGAATACAGAAAGACAGAAGATCAGAAAACCCGAAATCCAAAAATAAAACCCCAAAAATGAAAGAAGAATTATACCAGACGGTTGCGGCGCGGAATAACAAATGCGGCTTTCGGGTCTTCGAATGCGGCTCAGGAAAACAGATGCGTCGTTATGGGCGTCAGTTGCGGGGCAGCAGAGTGATTGCGGCTCGACTATTCTCAGATGCATCACGACGCATCGGATGCGTCACAATGTTTTTTTTTTTAAAAACAGTTGCGGCGATCCGTACCTGTACCTGCAAAACGACAGAAAACAACAAAAAAACTGTACGAAAAGCAAAAAAACGGAGTCGGGTTCACCAATGTAATCAAGGGAAAATCTTATTATTGTTAGAGGGGTTAGCACAATAACATCAAAATCCCAATGAAATAACAAAGTACAAAGGAAATAATATGAAAATAAAAGAAACAATGTTACCCTAAGTCCTCATCTTCCATGGTTGACCTTTGTTACACCTCCTAGCTTGCAGTAAATAAAGATGCCCTCAGATTTCAAATGAGCAACTATGACAAATGACAAAGCCCTATGCAAGTGTTGAAGGATTTGTATAAAAGAAATGACTTCACATTAAAATGACAATGACTGTAAATGACAATGACCATAACCTAGAATGGACAGAAATGAGCATGAGAGAGAGGGAGACAAATAAGAACAAAATTGCCCTTTTATAAAAATTGCAATTTCAAATGTGTGGCCAGGATGAGAAGATGAAAAAATACCCTAAAATTCATGGTTAAGATTGAATGTTGCAATACGAATTAGGGTTAGGTCAAAATTAGGGCAATGACTAGAAATGAAGGGCCAAGATTGAATTATAAGATAATTCAATCAAGGGTCGAAATTAAATGAGATGTCAAAAGAAAAGAATTAATTTGGAAGATAAGACTGGCACAGAAAAAGAGGCCACTGGAGAAATTAAATAATAAAATTTATTTACCCCAGGTGACCAGTGAATAATTAAATAATAAAGATATTATTTAATTATAGGAGAATGTGACAAAAGGAATTATTTCAAATTAAATAATAATTTAATTCAAAATTCAAGAGGGTGGAATAAATTAACTTTATTTAATTTGATGAGAGAAGAGTTTAATGAATAATTAAATAATTAAAATAATTATTTAATTATAGTAGAAAATGGACAAAAATCAAATAAATTAGAATCTATTTAATTTTGGAGAGAAGAGGACCTAATTAGTGACATAATTAAATAAATAAAATTTATTTATTTAATAATCAAGAGGAATAAATGACAGAAGGGGAATTAAATAAAATTAAGAAATTTATTTAATTAAAGGGGGACTTAGGTAATTAATGACGTATTAGATAAATAAATAAAATTTATTTATTTAATAATCATGAGGAATAAATGACATGAATTAATTAAATAATTATGAATTATTTAATCAATAGTCGAATGTGGACCAAGGACACAATTAAACAACTTAATTATGCTAGGACGAAAGTGGTAAAAATGAAGCTTGCAAGCCTAGGTCATTTTTAGGTGTCTACAATAAGTGTACATGATTTGAAGGTATTTCAATGTTAATTTGGCATTGCATATTTTTGTTTATTTAAAGTTAATATATATTTATTTATTTTAAAGTTTTTTAATCACATTAATATTTATATGTATATATGTATATATGTGTATATACGCATGCATATGTATATATGTATATGTATGTGTATATGGTTCCAGGAAAATTCATCACCGTGGATAATTCATATCATATACAATTAGAAATTTTGATTTATGATAATAAAAATGAAAACGTTTTTCAATATATTTTATTTTATTCTAGTAAACCAATTATACAACAATATCAATCATCTCTATTATTAATGCGGTGGAAATTATTCTTTTGCAAAAAAAATCTCAAGGTCTTGGAAATATATATTAAAAAAATGTTGAATGCGATGAATTATCTGCAGCGGTGAATTGTTGGTGGTGAATTTTCCACAAGATGAATTTGTCATGACGGTGAATTGTTGGCGGTGAATTTTTCGGCGGTGAATTGTTGATGGTGAATTTTCCTGAAGCCTGTGTATATATATGTGTATGTACACACACACACATACGTACATATGTATGTGTGTATATTTTGATTGTATATAATAATATTTAGATTTTAAAATTATTATAAATGGTTTGTGTTTAAGTATAGTAAGATTTTGGAAAATAGTAAGTTAGGTAGTCAATGCATACATTTATCTTTCTTTGTCTTGTAAGGTAAAATGGGTAGTCACTCATTGAGAGAGAGTGGAGGATGAAGGAACATGAAAAGTTGTAAAGGACGTGAATCAATGGAGTAGAAGTGTGTTATACATTTGTTTTTATCATGTGAGAGGGAAATGAATGAGTTAGTGTTGTAATTGGTGCAAAACAATGACAATAACTCTAGTGAATATTGAAGGTAATAGGATATCATAGTTTGGGGATCAATTGTGTATTATTTGTATTCTTCATCAAATCTATCTTTTTGACAAAATGCAACATATATTTTTCTTTTCCAAGTTTTGAATTGGTCTAGTACACCTTTTGTTAACTAGTCAATGGTGGCTTAAAACATCATTACATTTACATCTACGGTAAAGGGAAATTGTAAGCCATTATAGAGAGAGTAAGGAAGTAATGCTCATCTTAATTTCTCTTTTAGTTATATCAACAAATCAATAAACTTATGCATATTATCAAGACTTGATAAATTTTGCAATGTTTGTTTATTACTTTGTATATCTTAGACTTATAGATCTTCAAACCCTAAAGATGAAAAATATATTACTTGAATATTTATTGTTAATTATTTTGTAACAATAGAAGTTGAGATGTGGGAGAAAGCAAAGTTCTCAAAATTAGAGAAGAATATTTTTGTTTAAGTTGATATTGAAAAAAAAAATTGCATTGAATATATTTATTGTGCATATTGTGGAGAAGGTGTTTGAAACAAGTTATAAATATCATTAGGTCTTCTAGAGGGGACCATGATAAATTGTACAAGTAACATGGGTGATAAAAGACACATCATCAATGCTAATGGAGTAAGGAGAATTTGAACAAACTCCTTGCAATATGCATGTTAGACATGATCATGGCTTGCAATGGCTTTAGATTATTGAGGTTTTTAAAATATATCTAATATATATATTCCTCCATAACTTTTCCATGTGAAAAATAATCCAAAACTTATCATGCAATTTATCTTCCATATTAATTAAACTCCTTAACTTATTAATGCTCGAATGTCAACTGTTAAAATTAGTTAATCCCTAAGAGTTATTAAAAAATGGGTAATGTGTGACTACATTTCAAATACCTCCTATTAGCAACATTCCTTAACATATACTAAATGCACCTCAGATTAGCAAATCAAAATCCTTATCAAATTTGATTATAACCTTTAACATACACATTATGCAACTGGTAGGCCTCTAAATATTATTTCATGCTTTCTAGCCAATAGAATATTCTATTGACACATTAGAGACAAGAATTCAAAAGTAGATCCTATAATTTAACTTAATTGACCCTTGGATTTTGGGTGTAAAAATTAAATAAGGTAGTTTCATCTATTTTGTAGACTTATCCTATCAAGAACTATTTAAATTATGTTTTTCAAGTCAACTTCCATTTTCAAGCATACCAAGTGAAACATAGAAAAAGGTGATCCTATGTCTTAAGTGCTTAGAATAATAGGATTCAAAGCCTTCTCCTAGGGTTTCATTGAGATGGAGATCAACAAGGTGTATAGATTGACTTTCAACCATGAAGGTGAGCCAATCAAACTTGGATCTTCATCTATTTGGGGATTGGAATGGATTGGAGTTGATTGGCTATGATTAACCTAATTAGACTATGTGCCCTAATATGTAAAATGCAAGATCTTGACAATGCACATGTTGAAACATCAGTTTACAGGAAAATCTAGGAAGTGTAGAGGACTATGTACCTACCCAAAAAAGTTGGTATTGATATGAATATAAGGAAAAAGTCACCCTAGGGTGTATGAGTCTATGTACACCTTTCCTGCTCTATTTTTTAGGTCCTTTAATGATAGATTTGAGATCTTTGTTTTTGCTTACACAGTTTTCAAAACATTATCAGATAATTCTATAGGTGAGTTTATGTGAGTTGACAAGGTGTAGGGCTTTGAATGCAACAATGAATAATTTGTCTTCAAGCCTCCTTCAATCCTCTTCAAACCTAAACTTGCACATTCAAAGAGAGGGAAATGATTGTGCCATTTTGGGGCTTGCCTTAGTCAAACCCTATGTTAGTGTTCCCACTTCCACAATGATAATGTCAATGATAAAATGGATAAATAATAGGAAGAAATAATGAAAACACAAAGTGTTGCAACTCCCCACCCTTCAATGGCTTCCATGAAGGATTGAAGTCATGCACATCGCCTCAAGGTCTTGGATCTTGTTTTTTTGAATGCTTGAAATTTCTTGGAGACCTACAACAAGGGGTTAACCTTCACAAAACAATGAAAATATGACAATATGAATTCACATACACTTTGACATGAGGTTTGGATCTTGAATTGTTGCAGTAAATCACTAAAATGCTTCTCTTGACTTGCTCTTGAATGGTCTTAATGTTCACCTCTTGCTATATTATTTTCACTTAGTGCTAGATTGATTCCAAATGATGAAATGACTAGGTATTTATAGACATTTATTCAATTTCCTAAAAATTAGATCCTAATAGCCGACCTTTGCAAGTTGGGTTTCAAATTGTTGGGATTGAGGTGTCCCAACTTTAGAGTCCTAATATTGATTTAATTGATGTATTATTGTATTAATTTGTATTATTTAATTTCCTATGGTGTCATGTCACAAATTGGGACCCACCGACTAGGTGGCATCCCTGTTGGAAGTGACCGGATGACACATAATCATCCCAAGTGGACATAGGCATCCCTCTTTGGAATCTTTGACCTATGACAGATTCTATGGTGTTTCATAAGGCATCTTCATGCATGGGTGAAAGTTGGTGCCCAAGTTGGGTTTTGATAGGCTATAAGAGAATCAAGTATTCTTGGTCAGTTATGGAAAATTCTCTTACAGTTGTAAGTGTTGTCAGCTATGATAGATTCTCTAAAAACTGTAAGATGTGTAAGACATCTTCCATAAGCTATTTTTAGTATATCCTATGTGCCCAAGCTTGAGGAAGGGATATTTGCATGTTTGACCATTGTAAGGGGTGTAAGGGAATATGTTACATGTGTCCAAATGAATGTATATGGTGTGGAAGTTTGTACCATGTGGATTTGGATGCCCCTCTCCTTCTAGATGCTTCTTGAAGCTTGTATCACTCTACATATTGATTGCCTTGCATTGTAGAATGTATAGTTTGTTTTGTAGGTAATGAAGTGCTACCAGGTTAACTCCAAAACAAGTGTTTATTTTGAAGCACTTATGTAGAAGCTTTGTACTTGGATATATGTTGTAACTCATATTTGATATAACAGAGAAGTGTTATGCTTTTGGAGGGTGGGGTTTTTTCTCGAAAGGGTTTTCCCCATGTATATTTGGTGTCACTATTTAATGCATTCTTGTTGTTCTATTCATTTATTCTCTATGTGCTTCTCTTGTTGTAACTTTTTAAAGGTGTTAAAATGAAATTTTGTAACTCTCCCCTACTTATATTAGTGTAGGAAGTTGTTTTCACTCACTTGGCTTCCTTTCAGTTAGTATTAGAGTCTGACCAGCCTTGGTTCCTTTGTTGGGTTAGAAGGGTTTTTTAGTTGATCTTTGTTTTAGTGTGAGTTTTGTAGAAGTGTATTTCATGACCTTGTTGTAGGAAAGAGATGGTAGGAACATCTGGGGGGATTGAGATGGAGAAGTTTAACAACAGTGATTTTGAGTTGTGAAAGCTCAAAATGGAAGACATGCTCGTAGATTGTGATCTATGGCTTGTAATTTATAGAACCATGCCACAAGGAATGAAACAAGAGGATTGAGATCCCGTGGATAGGAAAGCCAAGGGTCTTATTAGACTCTGTTTGGCTTATTCTTTCATCCTGAATGTCCATGAAGAGAAAACTTTTGCTTCTCTATGGAAGAAGCTTGGTGATGTCTATCAGGCTAAATCCCTAGTAAACAAGCTTTTCCTAAGAAAAAAGATGTATTCTCTAAAAATGGAAGATGGAGGATCCATTGCAAATCACTTGAACTCTTTTAACATGTTGGTTGCACAACTGGGTTCCATTGGGGACAAGGTTGATGAACAAGACCATTGCATGCTCCTTTTGTGTTCATTGCCAAAATCTTGGGATCACCTGGTAATGGCTATTGGAAGCACTACTTCCACCTTCAATATGGATGAGGTTTTTGCCTCATTATTATCTGAAGAGATGCAAAGGAAGTCTTCTAAGATGGCCAAGGAGGCCCTTGCAGTTTGTGGCAAACCAAAGGAGAGAGGCAAAAAGAAAGACAAGAAATCTAAGTCAAAGTCTCTGGGGAGATCTAAGTCTCCTGGTAAGAAGTCCAAGGAAATATGTTGGAACTATGGTAAAACTAGTCACATTCAAAAAAATTGCAAGAAGGAGGAGAAGAAAAACAAGTCTTTCTCTAATTTTGAATCTAAGAAATCATCTCAAGATGATGGAGAAGCATTTATTGCAACCTTGGTAGCCCATTCATCAGATGATGTGTGGTTGATAGATTCATGTGCATCCTTTCACATGACTTCTTATATATATTGGTTCTCAAAGTATGAGGAGTACAATGGTGGAGAGGTGTACCTAGGTGATGACTCTCACTTGAAGATTGTTGGTCATAGAAGAGTCAAAATCATATTTCCTAATGCACAAGTGAAGGGGATTGATGGTGTCTTGCATATCCCAGGTTTGTCATGAAACCTTCTTTTTGTAAGTAAACGGAATGGTTCGGGAGTGCAAGTTGTTTTCTTTGGTGGAGGATGCAAGATGACTAGAGGATATGTGGTGTTAGGTAAGGGAGTTTGTATTGGCACTCTGTTTCAGTTTGATGCATGCATATATAGTGCAATAGTTCTTTTGATGTACCAAAGAAGAAGAGATCTTTGGATTCCTCATCCTCACCATCAAATCATGTAGAGAATAAGTGTGTTGCAGCTACATCTAATGGTCGTGTATTTTGGGTACCTAAGGGTGCTCATTCCATGGAAATGAAGCTTCCTGCAGAGAAGACAATGTTATGGAACCAATGACTTGGTCACATTGGTGAGAAGGATCTTAGAACCTTGAAAAATAAGAGCCTTGTAAAATGCCTTGATGTTTTCAATCTCGAGTTCGACTTTTGTGAACATTGTGTATATGGAAAACAACATTGTGTTTCTTTTTACTCTAGTTCTCATAAGTCTTCTGGGGTTTTGGACTATGTTCATTCAGATGTTTTTGGTCCTATAAATGTTCCTTTGTAATCAAAATATGTATATATTTTTTCTTTCATAGATGATTACAGCAGAAGGACATTCATTTATTTCCTTAGAAGTAAAGTTGAAGTCTTTAGTCGATTTAAGGAGTTTAAGGCCTTGGTAGAAAATTAGAGTAGCAGAAATATTTAGTGTTTGAGGACTAGTAATGGTGGTGAGTTTTGTTTCGTAGAGTTTGAAAATTTTTGTAAAGAACACGGGATTGAGAGACATAAGACAACTCCCTACACTCCACAGCAAAATGGAGTTGCAGAGATGATGAACAAAACATTGATGGAGAGGGCTAGGAGTATGTTGAGTGGTGCTAGCCTTGAATAGAAGTTTTGGGCTGAAGTGGTAGCCACTGCATGTTATTTGATCAATAGATCTCCTACATCAGTGCTTGTTGGAAATACACCCATGGAGGCGTGCTCTGGTAAAGGCATTTGATGAGACATCTCAGAGTATTTGGTTGTGAAGCTTACACTCATGTTCTGATTGAGAAGAGGTCTAAGTTGGAGAACAAGGTTGTTAAGTGTATCTTTATCAACTATTGTGTCGATGTGAAAGGGTACAAGATTTTGGATCCATAAGCTTAAAAGGTTCTCTACAGTAGAAGTGTAATTTTCAAAGAGATGAAACCTTCCACTGTTGAGTTGCAACTAGAGAAAGAGGAGAAACAAAAGAAGGAGGTAGTTCAGATTCCACCTACTATGAAGAAAGAAGAATTGTGTACTCCTGTTAGACCTACTAATGAGGTGAGCTCAAGTAGCTCTGAATGTTCTAAAGAAGAAGGAGAACCTCAACCTCATCCTTTGAGGAGGTTTACACGAGTTAGGCAACAATCGAAAAGGTTTGACTATTCATTATTGGATTCCAGTCGCATCTTTGCTTTGATTACTAGTTCACTAATGAGCCTAGGACAGTTAGAGAGGCAATGGGTATGAATGCATAAGGTTCCTAGATGCAATCCATGGATGAAGAGATGGCTTCTTTAAATAAAAAAAGACTTGGGATTTGGTACCTTTTCCCGCTAGACGTAAACCTATTGGTTGTAAATGGGTTATCAAGAAAAGTATGGTCTTGATGGTAGTGTTGAGAAGTATAAGGCATGGTTGGTTGCTAAGGGGTTTTCTTAGGTGCAGGGAATTGATTATGGGGAGATATTCTCTCCTATAGCAAATATTACATCTATTCGGCTTATGTTATCACTTGTAGCTACATATGACTTAGAAGTGGAATAGATGGATGTGAAGAAAACATTCCTTCATGGTGACTTGGAGGAAGAGATTTACATGTCATAGCCACAACATTTCGTTAAGAAAGCTAAAGAAAATTTGGTTTGCAAACTGAAGAAGTATTTTTATGGTTTGAAACAATCTCCTAGAATTTGGTATCAAAAGTTTGATACCTATGTGTTGTCTTTGGGATTTCAGAGATCTAAATTTGACCATTGTGTATACTTTAAAACTAATAATGGTCACAGATCTAAATTTGACCATTGGGATTTCAGAGATCTAAATTTGACCATTGTGTATACTTTAAATTTGAAGTTCAGTTATCAACATAGTTTGAGATGAAAGACCTAGGTGCAGCTAGGTACATTTTGGGAATGAAGATCGTGAGAGACAGAGCTAATAGAAAGCTTTGGTTAAGCTAGAGTAAGTATGCAAACTTAGTGTTGGAGAGATTCAACATGGTAGATTACATACATTTAGTTGTTCCTATGATGCAAGGGATGAAGCTTTCTATGAATGATTTCCAAAATCTCCTACTAAGATGGAGGACATGACCAGAGTACCATATGAAAGTGTAGTTGGTAGTACCTGATGTATGTGATGGTGTGTACAAGACCAAAAATTTCCCAAGCAATGGGAATCCTTAGCCATTTTATGGATAATCCTAGATGAGTGCATTGGGATGCTATTAAGAGAGTGTTCTGATATTTACGAGGCACTTTTGAGTATGCCTTGTGTTTTCATGGTTATCCTACTAGACCTCAGCATTTTCTAAGTATTCATGGATATGTGGTTTCAGATTGGGCAGGTGACATTGACAATAGAAGATCCACCAGTGGTTACGTGTTTATGATGTTTGGTGGCGCTATCAATTGGATGAGTAAGCGACAGGTTGTAGTCGCATTGTTCATGACAGAGGTAGAGTATATGGTAGCCACACATGCTTGTAAGGAAGCTATTTGGCTTAAGAGATTGTGTTCTAATATTGATTTAGATGCAAGACATATTATAGTTTGTTGTGACAGTCAAAGTGAAATTTTTTGAGCAAAGAATCCTACATTCCATGCCAAAAAAAAGCACATTGATGTTCAATATCATTTTGTTCGAGATATGGTAGAAGATGGAAAGTTGAACCTAGAAAAGGTTGACACTTTGGTGAATGTTGCAGATGTGCTAACATAACTAGTGAGAATGGAGAAGTTCATATGGTGTTCTGATTCCACAGGCCTTGGGGCCCTAAGTAGATGATTTTGTATGACTCTTGGCAGGTTTTCGACAAGTGAGAGAATGTTGTGATTAAGGCATCTCAACCTTAGAGTCCTAATATTGATTTAATTGATGTATTATTGTATTAATTTGTATTATTTCATTGCCTATGGTGTCATGTCACAAATTGGGACCCACCGACTAGGTGGCATCCTCATTGGAAGTGACTGGATGACACATAATCATCCCAAGTGGACATAGGAATCCCACTTTGGAATATTTGACCTATGACAAATTCTATGATGCATCATAAGGCATCTTCATGCATGGGTGAAAGTTGGAACCCAAGTTGGGTTATGGCAGGCTATAAGAGAATTGGGTATTCTTGGTCAGTTATGACAGATTCTCTTATAGTTGTAAGCATTGTTAGCTATGAAAAATTCTATGACAATTGAAAGATCTATAAGACATATTTCATAAGCTATTTTTAGTATATTCTAGGCACCCAAGCTTGAGGAAGGAATATTTGCATGTTTGACCATTATAAGGGGTGCAAGGGAATATGTTACATGTGTCCAAATGCATGTCTATGGTGTGGAAGATTGTGCCATGTGTATTTGGATTCCCTTCTCCTTCTAGATGCTTCTTGAAGCTTGTATCACTCTATATATTGAGTGCCTTGCATTGTAGAATGCATAGTTTGTTTTGCATGTAACGAAGTGCTATCAGGTTAACTCCAGAATAGGTGTTTGTTTTGAAGAAATTTTGTAGAAGGTTTATACTGGAGATATGTTGTAACTCTTATTTGATATAATAGAGAAGTACTATGCTTTTGGAGGGTGGGGTTTTTTTTTCCTGAAAGGTTTTTCCCCACATATATTTGGTGACTATTTTATGCATTCTTGTTGTTCTATTTATTTATTCTCTATGTGCTTCTCTTGGTGTAACTATTTAAAGGTGTTAAAAAAAAAATTCATAACTCTCCCCTACTTAGATTAGTGTAGGAAGTTTTTTCTACTCACTCGACTTCCTTTCACAAATGTTAAAATGTTGGCAACAACATATTAAAAATTGGGTCATGACACAATAGGACATAGATGCCCTAGGGCATCCTAGTCCTAGCTCCATTTTCTAGAACATGAGGTGTCGGGGGAAAAACATTAAAAGAATGCATTTGTTCAATGATTACAATTTACTGAAAAATGGTAAAAAATAGGCCTCATAATGCATAATTTAGGAAATTAGGAGCTTAATTAGGTCCAATAAATTAAGGGGGGAAACATAGAGTGAAATTTTCATAGGTGACAATTTTTTACGCTACACCAAGTAAAGCACAAACATAGTCATTCCACAATTCACCAGTTTAACCCTATAACAACATATAAATGTAAATATGGTTCTAATCTAAACAATTTATTGCTCTAGGCCAATGCAAGGTTTAAAAAATGATTCTAAAATGTATCATATAATTAATCCCTCCTCATCAAATTCACCATGCTCATTGTGAAATCCCACATGTAAACCTTAATGTTATTATGGTCTCATAGTATAGGCATAACCAACAATTATAGAAAACCAATAATTTATTCATTTTAGTTTCATATCAATCTTTTTATTTTAGTGTCTTTCATAGGCTCACACTATTAGAATGGTCACATGCTTAAATTATTAGCAATAAGATTCACATGATTCAAAAATATTCTTTTTCAAAATACCTCTCTTTAGTAATCTTATTTTTTTATAGTTTTATGAGACATTCACAATGGAAAAATCATTGAGTTATTCTTTTTAAGACACATTTATTTATCTACACAACCAATTTTTTTTGCTAGCATTAGAACTACATATAATACTCATCAATCCATATTAACACAAGTTAATTATGTTGGATAAATTCTCACATTTAACTTATTCTAATTCCTACCTTTAGCATTATGTTTCTCATTGGTTTGCATTAATTATACCTAATAAGTTAGGTAGTTATTGTTGACATTTCATGGCCCCCTCATTTCACATCGATCATAAGAGATTTGATAGATTCTAAATGGGTCATATTTCTTGAAATGGTACCTATAGATGTTGCATTAATTCCCCCTTTTATGTCTTAGTTGAATACCGAAGTTGAAAAAAATCAAAATCGACCATGTGTTGGGTTTTTCAGGATATCAAAGGTTTAGGTTCGTCCCTACCTATAGACCTTTCTTACCTATCTCGACTCCCTACTATAATAATTCCAAAATTGTCTAAGAATTGTGTTTATGAACCTTTTAGAATATCAAGGTCTCCCTTACATCCATACCATTCATTGACTTCTGAAATCTTGAAGTTTGAAGGTTATTATTAGCTAAGTGGTGTGTTTGTCACCTTATCAAAGTTTCAAGGTATCCATTTTGGCATACCTTTCCTATCACTCTTGAAACCCCACTCAAAATTCTCATAAAATTTCTTAAGTATCAAGTTGTCAACCTTTTGGTATGTTGGAGTTTTCTTTCCACACATACCCTTCATTTGTCATCTCTTCAATCCTTGAAGTTTGAAACATAAAGTGCCTAAGTGTTGAATTTGTTGGCCTTTTAGACTATCGCGGTTCTCTTTCCTTGTGTATCATTTCTTGTCTTCCCCAATTCCTTGACACCTTGATCTATAGCATGGTGTATGATTTCTCCCCGATCCTCAAAAATTATTCTAAGTTATCAAGCTTTCATCCTTTCCCTTTTTCGAAATCTCTTTCTATCCATCCCTAAAAGTTTGATACTTTGTTGTTTTCTCTATGTATCTTATTGGATTCATACTTTCAGCCATGTCCATTTTTTATTCCTCTTTCCATGCATCCCTAAAGGTTTAAAACTCTATTGAAGTTCTTGAATTTTTCTTAAATTTATTTCCTAGTATCAAAGTTTCAGGCCTTCCCTTCCCTTCCTACCATACTTCCCTTCCTTGATTCCCAAAAAATCCTTTATCTGTTAGAATTTTAGACTTCTTCATCCCTTCATCCCTTTTGAAATTGTCATCTTGATCATTCCTTCCCCAAAATTTTGACTCCTCAACACTTCCCTTGGTCTACTCCAAATCTCATCCCCTTTCCCATGGTGGGTAGTTCGACAAAGGCTCGATGGCCCAATGTTTGATGCATCAAGGTTTTGTCAAGGAAGCAAAGGATTTAATGCTATTTTCCTAGGTTTGATGGGCATGAGGCTAAGTGATGGCTTGATACTCCACCAATAGTAACAGGGCCACTCTAGAAAACATGTTTTCTTCTAGCTACTATATTGCACTGCCACTAATGTTCATGTAATACTTTTCAACCACCGAATTAAATTTGAAGGAGCTCAAGAGGGGCTTTAAATGAATTTTGACATAGATCCAAAGGGAAAAAATAATGCCCATACCTCAATTATTTCTCATAGACCCCTTTTCTATAGAAAATCATCTCCAAGTCATGTTTTGCAGTAAATTTCAAGAGAGTTTTCTCTTATTCTTGCACTCAAACCCATGAATCATTAATTCTCAAGGGTGGCAAGGGTCTAGGGAAATTAGATCTATAGAGGACACTGTTATGTGGAACATTAGTGGGGTGGGAAGCTAGGATTTACTCCATGGAATAATTTTCAATTCCCCTTCTAGTTTAAGAGGCATGCCACTCATTTTTGTAGGGGGTTCCTTCTTAGCCCCTCCTTAGTTTCAAGACTAAATATTTGTAATCTTGCTATTATCAATTAATGTAACTAGCTTAATGCCTATGAGTCAATGAATTTCTTATTTTACCTCTTCTCATTTATGATGTGTTGTGTGATTCCTACTTACCTCCATATCTAAATGTTTATTAATTTTATAGACATATATGCTAAGTATAATTCTTATCTTACCTCCATATCTATTTGTAACATTTAATGAATATAGACCTATGTGATTTTTGACAATTTTCATTGATTCCTTGTGCTATTATGAGCAAGAAGGAAACTTATCTAAATCTTGGTGCATCACCTTTTCTTTTCCTACATTATTTCTTCTCTTTTCCTTATGCTATTAATAGCATAGGATTAGGGCTTCAAATTTTATTTGTGTTAAGTTGGATCAACACCATGCATCTAGGTTTTATAAAGGATCTAACCTTCTCTAGAGGTTCAATCTCAACTATAAGGGTCCCACACCTTGATACCATTCACATTGTGTCATTGGATTTTTGAATAACAAGTTTAACAAGGGTATAAATCTATGTGAACCGTTTTCGATATACCTAGTGGAACTAGTTCGATGGGCTATATTTCATCATATCAAGAGATTTGGAGTTGATCTTAGCAATAGAGTTATTGGACACACATATAAGTGTATGGTGACTCCAATCTTTGGCTTTAGACTGTGCTAATATTTTCATACCAAGAATTCAAACAAGAGCTTATTCAAGACCTAATTTCTAAGTCTTTTGATTACCAGTAATTACTTCTAATAGAAGAATAAATATACTTTTTGCATCATTCGTCAAAAGGAATAGAAATTAAGTATCTTCCTCCCTAAGAGCCCAATCAACACCTCCTTTTGGTAGGTTTCCTCAACCAAGGATGCTTGTTGCTAGTGTTTCCTCCCAATCATACAAATGTTATTTCATTCTACCCCTATGGATGCTCTAATAAACTAGATCTTTGTCACCTTTAATGGAGGTAGTCCTCTTTTCCTAGCTCAAAGAGATGATATACCAGTATCTATATTAAAATATATAACCTTTTCACTAGTGAAATAACTATGAGCCCTATAGAAAATATACAAGATGTTGCCAACATATGTTTTATCCAGAATATTATAGAAGACATAGTTGTTATAATTTTAGCCACTTGTTTGAAAGATAAGGTTTCACAATGGAACATAGATTTGCAGCCCAATTCCATTCACAACTAAGATGAGTTGGGTGAAATTCTTTGTGAACAATTTGAAGACAAGAGTGGCCACCTATTAATTGTAGAAAAGCTAACCATAATCAAGAGATCTCTACATGAATTCATAGGAGAGTTTAACTTTATATTCAAAAAACTTGGGATAGGATCCCTACCTTGGTTAAACCTTCCCCTAATTATGTATTCTTGTACTACCTATGGACCCTAAATAGTAATGGTGTTGTCATACATTCCATGGGAGGGACAACATTTCCAAATGCTTATCCATTGCACTAAAGGGAAAAAATTCTTTAATACAAGTTGGGAAGATATCCCCAAAGCCTCCAATGCCCTTATTTCCATAAATTCTACCTGTACAACCCATCTTGGAACCTCTACCTGTAGTAGCAACTAACCAACCCACTATATATGTTGCTCGTTAATATGAATTGTATGAAGTAAAAACCCTAAAAAAATTTGTAGAAATTATTTGGTGACTTTAAAGAAGAATAAAGCCTAAAATAATAGGCCTTACTAGCCCCATAACCAATCTTACCAATCAAACATGCATTCTTACTAGGGGAATGTATAAGGGAAAAATCAATGGAATTATGCTAGGCCTCTAAACATTGTTAATCCAACTACTACAACTACATCAAAGGATATTTTTCCAAAATGAAACAACCTTAGCTCATAATCATGAGTGGTGTTATTCATGCAACCATCCTCATGACCAAACACATGTCAAAGTGGAGAGTTTAGCTAAGATTTAATGGTTTAAAATGCATTGACACCTTTAGGACAATAGTTTGAAACAAATCAAGAAACTACTAGAATGCACGATCAAATTCTAGATGAATCTACATTAGTGAATTGGAATGAGGTGGAATTTTGTGACAAGAACCATTTTTCTACATTATACAAAGGTGTTAATTCAATGGTCCATAATACAAGGTCAACGAGAAGGACAATACAAGATGAATCATCTTTTATGGTTGGTTGAGTGCCAACTTCCCAAGCATCCCATGGAGCTACAAATGAAGGTATAATCGACAAAAATCCTATATTACAATCATATCAACCTATTGACAAGGGTAATAGGGTACAAAACTATCCTTAAGCCAATCAACAAGCAAGAGTGGACCCTGCTATTACAAAAGGTCTTCTAAAGGTTATTTATGTCCCTTTCAATGTTTTGGATTAGATGAAGAAATAAAACATAAATGTTACTATGTGGGAAGCCTTGTCTATCCCAACTTAGAGAGACTTGCTTCGAGAAGCATTAGAAGGACTTAATCAACCAAGTAATGCTTTGTAAAATGAAGGAATAATAACTCTAGTCAACCTCATTCACCAAAATGAGGAAGGATATACAAATAACAATAGTAAGCCACCTCCCTTCTATATGTATTTAATTATTGAGGACCATTTAGTCCATAATTGCATGATATATTAAGGGGCTACCAATTCTATTATGCCCAAAAAATTAGTTGATCCTCTTGGCATCAAATATAAGCTAGTGTCTAAGGGAGTGGTACAATTGAATGGTACTGTTGTTGAAATAGTAGGGTTGTTAGTATTGGCTAAAATTTATAGGTTTTAATTACATATCCTTAAGGGATAGCCTTTTAGAGCTTAAACCCTAAACCCTAACCCTAAATCTCCACATAGCTTCTCACTTTATTTCTAAGTTTATGGTGACTTGTTTAGCCTATGGTTGGATTTTAAGTTATTCCTTGAAGCCTTCAAAATTATCTGATTACTGGCCTCTTCATCCTAGTAACCAACTTTGAAAATTAATCCTATACACTAGAAAACCACTTAAAAGTGCATTTTGTATCATTTTAATTCACAAAAATCCAAAAATGTTGCATACATCTTGCATGTTAGTTGTATTAAGAGTGTTTTTCAGTTATTTAGATTAAAATTTTAGTTAAATTTACATTCAAAAGTTGTCATTTTGTTGACTTTTTTTTCATTAGTTGCATTTCATTTAGACATAAAAATCCGAAATTTTTTGTCATAGTAATAACAGTCTGCAACCTGATATAGAGAACACAAACAATAACTCAAAATTTGCATTTTTCATTTTTCATAACCTTGAGAAAATACTCATTCGCCCTTGGGCGAATCTATCCCTATACAAATTTCCTAACAACTATGTGGCATGCGTTTTTGTCTTTGTGATTGCCTTTGGTTTCTGTTGTTAAATCTATACTTTGAAATTCTGAAAAAGAGTTATTGTATGCACAAGAAAATTGTCATTTTGCTAAGTGATTTATTATACATTGGGAAAAAATGTTGCATTTCAGATCTGTAGAACAATTATTACATCATGTTTTCATTGCAAAAATCTCTTGTTATCATACTTCATATTCTATTTTCAGATATTGTTGAATACTCTAGGAAATTGTTGTTACAAGCATACAAATATGAAGTCCTCTCCCCTCTTTTATTATTTTTCATTGATCCCTCTCCCCCTATGTGTGAAGTTAGCTTAGTGAAAGAGAGTACAATCTTGAACAATCATGACAATCACATTTATTCTTCTCCTAATATCTCTCTTATTTGTGAAGAAGATATTTTGGTGTTAGAAGATCCAATCATTGAGAGTCATGAGAATCCTATTTGTTTATCTTCCCCTACCTCTCCTACTTGGGAAAAAATTATTGGACAAGGGGATGCAATCATAGCTAATCATGGCAATCATAGTTTCCCTTCTCCCAATATGCTCCTATTTGTGAAGAAGATATTTTGGTGTTAGAAGATCCATCATTGAGAGTCATGAGAATCTTGTTTCTCCCCCTCTCAATGCTTCTCCCACTTGGGAAGATATTGTTGAACAAGAGGATGCAATCATTGATAAGCAAGAAAACCATAGTTTTTCTTCTCTAGATAACTCCCCTACTTGTGATGAATTTATCTTAGAAAGTCCAACCATTGAATGTCCTAAAAATCTTGTTTGTTTCACTCCTAAAAACTCTCCTAGTAGGGAAGATATCATGATGCAAGAGGATGATAGCATTGATACATGTCTTTCAAACAATAGTAATATGGCTTCCTTAGATGAAGATGATAAGGTGACATTAGACTCCCCCTTGCTTGAAGATCATCAAAATGAGGATAAATATGTTGAGTTTATGAACATTAGATCTCCCTTGATTATAGGACCTCCAAAAACTCCTTTTGGACCTCCCAAGGGTCCTCTAGTCCTTGACCTCCTAAGCCTCAACTTATCCTCTATCCACCCTCACAACAACCACAAGTCCAAAACAAACTTGTGCTTATCCTAGGACCACCTAAAAACAAGCCACTTCTTCTAGGTGATATCTTGAATTTTGCAAGGCAACTCACTAGTAACAATTTTTCATAACAACTGAGTTGTAATACTATTCTTCACACATATAATACTAGAAATAATCAGCAACCAAGACAAAATCCAACATCCATTCCATTGCCTCAACCATATCTCCCACCCACACCTAATATCCAATAGGGTAGTGGTAAAGTATATGGCCTTATAGAACAACTTTGCAACACTCCTACTAAGATATCCTTGTGGGATTTGATTCAAGAATCCCCCCTTTATCATGGCATGCTTCAAAATTCTTCGCAACAAGTTTTTATCCCTCATAGTGTGCAAAAAAATGATGTAGTATCCCTAATTAAAGGTATGAATTTGGTTAACATTGACATTGTCTTTCATCAAGATGGTTACCTCCATTAGAAGTGTAACAACAAAATGATGCTTTGATGACAATGGCTATTATTAATCAATGTGGTATAAGGCATACCCTCATTGATAATGGTTCAAAACTAAATGTTTGTAGTGTAAGCCTTCTTGACAAGATCAAAGTAGACAAAAGTCAAATTCAACCTGATTCTTTATCTATCCATGGATTTGATAATGTGGGGAAACAATCGCTTGGTGTGATAACATTACCTATTAAAGTTGGAAAGGTAACATTGCAGACTCCTATTCATGTTATGCCTCAAGAACTCTCATATAATATTCTCTTAGGTAGACCTTGGATTCATTCAATGGATGTAGTGGCCTTCAATGCTACATTATCTAGTAAAGTACAATTACAACAAAAGGGTTTACACAATCAAAGACAAACTTCAATTAGAAAATTGTTTGCAAATTGAAACAGGAATGACAAATCCTCTTGCAAAATTGACACCAACTACAAAAGTGGAACCGATACAAGAAGAAGAAGAGAAGTGTTTGTCATCAATCATGAAACTATTAGATGATTATTGGGGTTCATTAGATTTTACACCTACATTCATGGGATAATACAAGATTATACACAAATCAGGAAAAAAGAAAGAAGTTGCCATAATATTTGTTAGAGTAATCATGCATTAGCTAATAATTAAATACTCTTTGATTGATTATTGGTCTAATTTATTTTCATGCACTTAAGCTAAACTTAGGAATGCTTTTATGCTTGTTTTTCTCCTATATAGAACTCAACCCTCATTGTAATTATCACTTGAGCTTTCATATCTTTTTTATAGTCTCTTTCTTCTATAGTTTTTTCTTGTTGAGGAATATTGCATATATTGTTCGCAGATCTCTTGCGTAGAAGGTGTATTTATTTTTTGTTTGATCTTGTGGCTCATGGTTTTGTGCTTGTTTCACAATTCTAACATGGTATCAGAGCGTGGATTCAACGAACCCCTTCTCAATTTATAAGAATTTTTTCTTCAACGAGGATTACAGGCTTCAAATCTGAATCACCTTTGCTTTTGTTGCAAATTTTGGAGGTGGGTGTTTTCTGGTGCATCTTTTCATGAAAAGGACCTCACCGTTGGATTCAGAGCTATCAAGAAAATTAAATTTGGTTTTTGTTTCACCTGATTTTGACTCTTGAGGTCAGATTTGTGAGGGTTTGAAGTTGTTTTTTTACCAAAGCCGAAGGGGAGCTACGTTTTTGAAGCATTTTGAGTTGAAAAGGACCTCATTGTTGTGCTCAGGAGGCCAATTCCACAAATTTTGACTACAAATTTTCCTATATTCAGTGTCAGCAATATTTGAGACTAATTTTTTTTGCACAGGGGCCGTACGACCTCCATACAATCTTGTGCACATTTTTAAAAAAAAGCAAAAAGAATCCATTAGTGTATTTTTTTTACAAATTTCTCTTTCCAAAATTTAAAAAATATATATATTAAAAAAACCAAGTTTGAAATAAATTGGGGGGTGGATTTTTATGCAAGTGCTGGGTGCATTGATTAAATACCAGCACCAAGGATATAATATGTACCCTGGCAACAGGTATGTACCACCGCCCAGTACCTTTGAGCAACAACAAGAACTTTACCAGGTGCCATTTTTATTTTCCATTGCCTCACAATTTTTTTTCGACTCCCTATGTTTTTTCCAGCATCGGCTTCTTGTCTTTCGATGCCTATGACATTTTATTGACCAGCCTTTTTCCCATCCGCCACATCACTTTCCCAGCGACAACATTTTTTCCATACAGTTCTAGAATATTTTGGTGGTCGATTTTTTTTCCTAGCAACACAAACTTTTCCAAGCAGACGTTTTTTTTTCTAGGGGGCAGATTATTTTTTTGGCAACTTGGGAATATTCTTGCTAACGTCAGCATGACATCATTCGTACATTTGCTAATGTGAGCATGACATCAACCATCAGGACATTGAACCTGACCCCCTTTGACCCCCTTTATGTCCACAAGGAGCTATTTTTTTCTTTTGGCTATAAATTTTGCGTACAATATCAAATTTTGGAAAACAAGCTATTGTTGGATAGTTGGTTTTGCCAACTTTCCATTGGTGTGGGTCTCATCACCTATTTTTTTGGCTAGTGCATTTTATAGTCTATTGAAATTAGAGGTGCCATTTTCAGTCTCGAGCTCGTAAGTTTTGATCAGTTTCTTCATTTTTTGTGATTCCAACGGTATTGGAACCATCTTTCAGAGCTCTTCAGTTTCATCCATGCATTTTTTCTAGATTTCTCTCTAGGTACATTTTATTTAGATTTTTGTGTTTTCACACTCTGGTGAATTACTTGGACATTTTAGCTTTTGGGAACTTATTGTTTGCATGGGATGACTCATTTTTTGTTGTTCTATATGTATTTCTAGTATTTTTACCTATTTGGGTAAATTGTAAACATATTTTTCATGTACATTCTCTTTTGTAGATGCACTGAGATAAAGTTTCATTTTGGTGTATATTTTTTGGGGATTTTGTGCATCCTATTGTGCCTATTGTATTCGCACTATCATATAAAGTGCCATGGGGGGTTGATGTTTTCTTTGGTTTTCCATCACACATTTGTCAAGTGAGTGTTCCTTCCACGATAGTAGTGAGTCCCAAGGATTCTTACCTCATGCGTGTGTGCCTTAGTTTGCACAACCTTTTTTTTGTAGGTTGTTTCTCATACACACACTTCTTGGTTTCACACAATTCAGTGTTCCTGTCATGGCTCCCCCTTTTCAACATTATGGGGGGGTTTCTATTGTTGGTGTTAATGCTTCCTTAGTTTCGTGTTGGAGTGATCTATGTGTCTAGTTCATTTTCCTATGTAATTTTAAATGTAGCATACATCAATGGCTGGTTATATGCATTTCGATGAGTTGTAGCATTTACCATATGGACATTCTTACATTCCTTTTTCTGGAGGTGACCTTTCATTTTCACTTGATCAAAGAATACCAAATGTTTGTCTTTGTTTTCCATCTGATTCAAGTAGTTACATTGGGGAACTCATGCAGATTCTTGTTATCTTGATCCTAATCATCATTTGTTTCAGAGGAGGTTCTTCATTTCAACACCATATCAGTCTTTATTCGACAACAGTCTACAACTTCTTCATGCTTCAACGATGTTCTACATGTTCCTCTTTTTTGGGACTTTGTTTGGTTGAAGGTTACTCAGACCTTCATATCTTGATTTGGAGGCTTTTCAATCCTTCATTCACCTTTCTCTCTTTTGGAGACGATTTTCCTCCCACAAGGTTTTTCTCTTTTTCTCTAGTTGTGAGAGATATTTTGTTTGTACATGGGTACCTTACCAAACCTTGTTTGTCGAGACCCATCATGCATTCTTTATTTTTAGGGTTTTTAGCTACTCCCTAAGTTCATCTTAAGGGGGTGTGTTAGAGTAATCATGCATTAGCTAATAATTAATTACTCTTTAATTGATTATTAGTCTAATTTATTCTCACGCACTTAAGCTAAACTTAGGAGTGTTTTTATGTTTTTAGGGTTTTTCTCCTATATAGCACTCAACCCTCATTGTAATTATCACTCGAGCTTTCATATCTTTTTGATAGTCTCTTGCTTTTGTAGCTTTTTCTTGTTGAGGAATATTGCATATATTGTTTGTAGATCTCTTACGTAGAAAGTGTATTTTTTTTGTTGTTTGATCTTGTGGCTCATGGTTTTGTGCTTGTTTCACAATTCTAACAATATCCACACAATATGAGTCATCAAAAACATGTGAATCCACAAATTTTTGCAAAGAAGAGGAAAACACAAATTATACATCCACATATGATGAGTATGATCATGAGAAACCACCTTCTTCAAAAGAAGTGGAAAAACTTAATGGAAGAGGTTATCAGCTTTTGAAACAATTTGTATATAATGGAAAAGGATGTGATGTTAAAGAACAAGGTATTTGTGTCCCTATAGAGCCTACCCTATAAGAAAAGACAAGAGGTCTTGGTTATTTTCCTTTGAAAGAAATGAAAGCATCAAAAAAACATTTGCTAAATATCAATGTCATCACACAAAACACTCATAGGAAAAATATTGCTTCATCTTCAAAAACATGTCCTAGTGATGATTGCAGGGCATTAGATTTTACACCCTCCTTTAAAGGAGAGTGCAAAATATCACAATCTAGAGAGTCTTGTGCATGTATGGCACCTTCTAGTAAGCAATAAAGATCTCTTCCACAAAAGAAAGGAACATATTCTACTATTGATCAAGAGGGTATCTTGTCGAAGCTTCTTCAAGCTCACCTAATTTCTCTCCCTCCAAGAACACAAAAAGAATTCTACAACAAAAGCTCATTTTATGCATATCATCAAGTGCATTTTCATTCTATCAATGAATATAAGGCTTTGAGTAATAAAATTCAACATCTTAAGGATTGTGGTGCTCTTCCTTATGTTGATGCACCTATTTCCTCTAATTGATAATGATCTTCATCCTATCATGTTGCTCATCACTATGTGGCATTAGTAGTGTTATGTATCTTTCTCGTTGTCATTCATGGTGGTACAATCTTAGGTGCAACCATATTTATCCTAGCAGCAACATGATAGTCCTTGGTGGTTGTCTTTACCTCTACACTTGTGGGTCAAGGATAACTAGTTTGTGGGAGGTGTACATTCTTTTCAAGGACCCTCTTCCTCTCTTTCTACTTAAAATACCAGCATATCAAGCATGTTGACATTTTAAGTGGGGGCATATAAGTCCCTCGCTCATCATTTGCATGTTCCCTTCTTAGTGATGATAGCATACATCTCCTAGGAAGTGTGATCATTACATTGGAATTATCTTACTAACATTGGCATTATCTTATTGACATTGGCATTATTTCATTTTGGCATTAACATTTTGACATTTCTTGCTTCACTTTGTTCATAGAGGTTGAATTTAGTGTAGCATTAAAATAGCATATTGATCATGTTGTGGCGACTTATCAAATTTATCAGGGAGTATAACTGTTGGTATGGTTGACATATGGGATCCTGTAGAACTGGCATGACTTTCCCATCATCACTTGTTTTGTGGGTTCACACCTTGTAGACCTAGTGTGTTTTTCTCACTTCTTTAGGCTCACCTAGTGTATATTGGATTGCACTAGCCCTTGTGAGCATGTTTTTCATGGCCACCAAGCATAACACAACTTTCTTGCTTGTGGAGCCATGTGGGTGCGAACGTGGCATAATAGAACTTGCTAGTCCATCTTTCTTTCATCTTTGCATTAATTTTGAATTTGTATTTTTGTGTATCTTGTCTTGTTGCTTCATATCATACATATGTGTGTCCCTTTGTGCTTATGTTGGTTTGCCATGGGATCTTGATCTTGGGGCCTTGACCACCTCCTTGATATTTTCCATCCCATCCCATAAACATTTGTGCACTTGGACCCCTCTTAACATATATTTGTCTACTTTAGTGTGAGTCTAGGTGTAATTTCATACTCTCATTAAAGTGGGGGCTAAATATAGTGTAGAAAAATGTAATCCTTTACATTTTCACACTATGTTTGCATCCCCTTAATTAATTGGACTTAATTAAGCTTCTAATTGACCAAATTATGCATTCCAAATCCTTATTATTCTCGTTTTTTGAAAGGGAAACCAACATTAAACAATTTCCAACATTAACTTAAACATCTTGGAAATTGTGTCATGGATTTATGTCTTAGGACTCATTCGCCCAAGGGCGAATGGGTCTTCCTTAAGTACCAAAACCCAATTTAAAATATGTTTTTGGAACCATTTTAATGATTCAAATTCAAGTTTCAATTGTCGGCTTTTAGAATATAATTTATGGGAAATTAGATAAACACCTATAAATACATAGTTATTTTTTCAATTCAAAACATATAGCATTAAGACAACTTTCACAAGACAAATATTATTTTCAAGAGAATTGAAGAGTAGGTTTATCAGTCATCTACAACAACAATCAAGATCATATCATCATGTCAAAGTTATGTGCATTCACACATGTTTTTGGAGCTAACATTGTGATGTAGGTTTCAAGCATTCAAGCATCAAATCAAGCATCCAATCAAGCCAATTCATGCAAGATCCAAACCTTAGAGTGGTGTGTTAGAATTCAATCCTCTAAGGGAAGCCATCAAGGGTTTGGTGAGTTGCGACATAGCTTTGTTCATTCATCAATTCCCTTTCATTTATCATTATTATCAAGGTTTAATTACCAAACCGGGATTTGACTAGGGAAAACCCCTATTCACCCAAAAACAAACATTTTTCTCTCATTATTGTCAAGCCGCAACAACTCATTTGCAAAATTTATTTCCGGCTTTTTTACTGTGGAATATGGAGGAATCAAGAGTGTAGATTTGGGATCAAAGGACCGTAAAATCATATTTTGGACCCTTGTACAGAGACCCTTCTCCCTATGGTGAATTTGTCCTTTTAGGACACTCAACAACCATTTTTGGAGCCAGGTATATATATGTCTGTCCTTCTTTGATCTGCGTGAAAGTTGTTTTTGTTTGTGTTATCCTTTAACTCTACATTTCAAGTTTTACATCATATAATTGAGCTCATTAAGCATTTTATTTTCATCCCCCAAAAAGTGCATTTCAATCATTTTGTCATTAGGAAAACAACAAGATCTCCTAATAGGGTTGACTCACCTAAAGGTTGAAAGTCAATCCTATCCTTGGGAGATCTCATTTTCTAATGAAATATAGGAAAATTAAGGGTTCCCCAGGTCCTCACTCCATTGTGATTCACCAACCCCTTATCCCATTTTTCTATGTTTCAGGAACAAAGGTTACCATACATGTTGAATCCATTTTGAAAAATCATATTGAACCATACACTCCTAGGCCCATTGACATGAATCACAGATTGAATGACCTAGAGAGATATTATATTGTTCATGAGATTGATACCCCTCTAGATGGAGTCCCTTTTTTTATTTGATGAAGAGGAAATGGATTCCAATTTGATCCATACAATGAGGCAAAAGAAACTAGACTAGGTACCTACTGCACACATGAGGAGAACAACTGTATCCTCAATCTCATGAAGCCTCAAGAAGACAAAGGTATGTGGAAAATATTTTTTGATGGCTCAAGAAATAGAAATGGTGTTAGTGTTGGCATGACACTAGTGTCTCTTGACAATGCAAAGTATTAATTTTCCTTTAGACTTTAGTTGAGTTGTACTAACAATGTGGATGAGTATGAAGATTTGATCTAAGGTCTTCAACTTGTACAAAAAAGAGGAATACAATTTTTGCATTTTTTTGGTGACAATGAGCTAGTTTTCCATGAAGTTATAGCTCAAAACACAATAAATAACAAGTTGTTAAAAGCCTACAAACAAAGGGTATTGGATCTAATTAAAGGCTTTGAAGCATTAAACATCCAAACTATACTTAGAGAACACAACAAACATGTTGGTAGGCTTGTAGTGGCTGGAGCATAATTTGAAATACCAAAAAATGTTGTAGACAAGGAGCAGCATATAAAACTTGTTGTAAGGCTTGCTGTCCTAGATAACTAGGAAAATTGACAAGTATTTGAAATGACCAACAAATTGTCATTTTTTTGCAAAATGAGGCAAATTTTTCTCCTAAAAACTAGTCCAAGCTACAAGGACACTATGAATACAAAATCATGCAACTAAATACTAATAAATTGTTAAAAGGGCTCATCACTCTAAAAAGAATGTTCAACACATTTGACTATTTAAAAAGTGAAAAGACGATCTCGACTACTAAAAAGGGTGATTACAAGTAGGTAGTTGTGGAAGAACGCAAGTCTTTGAATTTAAGAAAGGTATTCTCTAAATATTAACAATATAAATTTATTAAGATTTATCATTATTATGATGTGTGATCACTTGGACTTATGAAGACCTCAACGGATTTAATGTTGGTTTAGCCCATCATACTATTGAGATAGTCCCTGATGCAAAAAAAAAAAAAGGAAAAAGAAAAGGCCAGTAAACCCTAAGATTGAACCCTTGACAAGGAAAGAACTATCCAAGCTTATAGAAGATAATATTATCTTCCCCATCAGGGATTCCTCTTGGGTGGAAAACTTGGTCCCTATAAGAAAGAAGAATGGAGAAATCAAATTGTGTGTGAACTTTAGAGACCTCAATAGGGCCTCTCTCAAAGAAAATTATCCCCTATCCTTTATGGAGCAAATATTGCAAAATGTGAGTTATTTAGAAAGTTTTTATTTCCTAGATGGGTATTTTGGTTACAACCAGATCTTGGTCCAAGAAACAAACAAACATAAGACTACATTTACCATCAAGTTGGGTAGTTTTGTATATAGTAAATACCTTTTGGATAACTTATTTGGTGCAAGTTTCCAAAAGGAAATGGTCATGGCCTTCAAAAGCTCTCTAGGAAACTTAATGTTGGTCTACCTCGATGCCATCCCTATTTTTTCAAAACATATAGATGATCACTTCTACCATTTTGAACAAGTTTTCAAGAAGTTCAAAGAAATATGATATATCCTTGAACCCAAAAGGTGTGTTCCTTGTTGATCAAGGTAAATTATTAGGACACATAATTTCAAAAGAAGGCTTGTCCATTGATCTAGAAAGAGTGGACAATATTGTGTCTCTTCCTCTCCCGAACCATTGTAAGGGCCTGCAAGGCTTTAAAGAAGGGATTAATTTCATAAAGAGCTTATCCCTAATATTTTATTTTTCAAGCCCCTCACCTCCATGTTAAAGAAATTTGTCTCTTTTAACTAGAAAAAGAAAGGGAAGAAAATTTTCAAAGCCATCTAGAAATCTATTATTGATGCTCCAGTACTTTCCAACCTAAACTATGATAAGGAATTTATCCTATATACCTTTGGATGAAAGCCGAGAAAATTAACTATTTTGACATAGCTGAATGATGACATTCTAGAAAAATTGATTTCCTTTTTTAGTGAAGGGATCAAGGATTATGAGCTAAAGTATGGCTACATGGAGAAACAAGTCCTTACCATTGTTAGAGTACTAAAAATGTTCAGACAAATTCTCTCCAACAACATGATCTAGTTGATGGTTCCTCACGCAAGTGTTTAAGAGTTTCTCTTAAGTAGAGCTATTAGTGAGAATAGGGTTGACTGAATCACCAAGGTCATAAAGTATGAGGTGGAAATCATGATCACTAGGCTTATGAGGGGCCAAGGGTTATGTTAGCATCTTGCAACAAAATTTTATGGCTCATGAAGAAACCACCCTTTTTTTATAAGAGGAATAACTAGTTGGTTTTGATGTTTTTAGTAATTGGGTGCAAGATATTTCTACCTTTTTACAAGAAAGTAGATACCCTCTAGGTCTAGATAGGGAAAATAAGAGGTATTTCATATTGCAATCCATCCCCTTTGTCTTGGTGGATGATATATTTTTCAAAAAATACCTTAATAGAAAATTATTAAGGTGCGTTAAATAAAATTAGATTAGCAAAATGCTAGAAGAATTCCATGATGGCCCATTGGGTTGTAATTTCTCTATAAGGGACTCTATTATTAAAATAATGATAATTAGATAATATTGGTCGAATTTGTTGAATGATGCTCACAAATGGGCGAGGAATTGCAATTTTTTTTTTTCTAGAAAACAAAGGCCATTTTCCCTCTCTCTTCATCCCATTCAAATAGATCAATCCTCTACTCAATGGGGTTTAGGTTTCATTGGCATGATCAATCTACCTTCTAGTGTTGGACACAAATGGTGTCGATAGCTATAAACTACTTCACAAGGTGGATAGGGGCATTTACATTCAAAGAAGATACTGAGGCTTCAATCTTATATTTCCTAAAGGGGATTATAGCAAGGTTTGATGTTCCCTCTACCAATATTTTTGATAATGACAAGGCCTTTTTAGGCACTCAAATCAATGAATGAGCATTCAAGTATAATCTGTATTTGAGAACCTCCATCAAATTACTATCCTCAAGGTAATTACTTAGTTGAATCTGCCAACAATAATATGACTAAATAGTTAGGAGGAAAATTGAGGATAACTAGAGATCTTAGCATACTAAGCTCAAGAGAACCCTTTGAGCTGGTAGGATCACTCCAAGGAGGGTTGTTAGAAACTCTCATTTTATGTTTGTTTATGGGAGGTAAGCAAGGCTTCCATTATCACTTGAATTTCCTTCCCATGAATTAATACAACCTCTAAAAATGTTTGCAAAATTAAGCAATGATAGTAAAGTTGATTGAGTTGGAGTTAGAAGAAACTAGGAACAAAGTTGTGTGAAACCCTTAAGGCTCACCAATTATAGGTCAAGAGGACTATTGACAAAAAGGTAATTGATAGATTGTTCGAGGAGGGAGACGTGGTGTTGAAGTGGGATGTAGAAAAATCTAAGGCTGGAAGAAATACAAAGTATGATGCTATTTGGAGTGGTTCATACACCATAACCAACTACAAGGAGGCTAATTCTTTTAACTTTCAGGATTGAAAAGAGAGGCTCTTTCTATCCCTATGAATGTGATACAACTCAAACCTTGTTTTTGAGGCTATTTAAGTCTTATATAAATTGGGTTAGTTGTTTTTCTTTTCTTTTCGAGAATGGTTGTTGCAAACTTTGCATTCTCATTAGGAGAATGCATGATTTTAGTTTTTTTGTTTCCCTCCATGTATAATTTGTACTTCTTGTTTCTTGTTTTTTATCTTATAAGGCATTCTTGTTAGTTTTTTTTGAGGTCCCTATGACTCTGTGCCTAATATACTAATAAGGCTACCATGTTTTAGTGTTTATTAGGAAAACACCCCTGAGAGGTTACTAAAATGTTGATATTTCTTGCCCCCCTATTTTACCATTAATTATAGTCAGTTTGAGACATTCTAAATGGGCCATCTTACTTGAAATGATACCTTTGGATGTTGCAATCATCCTCCTTTTATGTCTTAGTCAAATACCCAAGTTAAAAAACCTAAATTTGACTAAGTGTTGAGTTTCTCGAGATATCAAAGTTTAGGTTCATCCCTACTAACATACCTTCCTTATTGATCTTGACTTTCCACTTTGATCATTCCAAAATTGGCTAAGTATTGTGTTTATTACCCTTTCAAATTTTTGGGGTTTCCCTTACATCCATGTCATTCATTGATTTCCTTGATCCTTGAATTCTAAAGGTTATTATCAACTAAGCGACGTGTTTTTTTCCTTATCAGAATTTCAAGGGTATATATTTTGGCATGCATTTCCTATCACTCCAAAAACCATACTTGGAAGTCTTTTAAAAGGGCCTAGGTTTCACATTGTCATCCTTTTGGGATGTCAAGGTTTTCTTTCCACTCGCACCCTTCACTTGTCATCCTTGATCCTCAAAGTATGAAACATAAAAGTGGATAAATGTTGAATTTATTATCCTTTTGGAAATTTGGGATTCCCCTTGCATTTTCTTCCCCAATTCTTTGATGCCTTGATCCTTGGAATACAATATGAGCTTCCTGTATACCTAAAAATTCTTCTAGGTCTATTAGACTTTCGACTTTTCCCTATTCCTGCATCTCTTTCCATCCATCCCTAAAAGTTATATACTTCATTGATTGCTCTATGTATCTTATTAGAGAAAGAATTTCAACCATCTCCTTTTTAGGTTCCTCTTTCCATGCACCCTAACAATTTGAAACTCCACCAAAGTCCTAGAAAAGGAATATTAATGGGATTACATTCAATCACACTCCCACTTGATTAATATAGGTTTGTGTTATGTCTAATTTCTCTTCCCCTTGTGCTAAACTAGTGTAAAAATAAAAATCTAAACATCTAAAATCCAACCTAACCAAAACAGTCATCATGGGCCTCTTTTTTAACAAGTTCAATAAAAAGATAAAAAATTCTTTGAGCATGATTTTGATAGAATTATACACTTAAGAAAACATAATGATGCAAACTATGACTTACTTAGATATGAACATAGTCATGCCTTAGTCAATGAATACCAAACCCTAGATGCAATTATTATCAATGAAATTTCTAATCTTTGATTATCCAACCACAAATAACCTTATGGATAAAAATACTTTCAACCAAGAACATACTAGTACTAGCCGTTCTCAAGGCAAAAATTGAATGTCTATCAATCATCCTTATGGTAACCTTGACAAGGTAAACACCATTCTAGGAAATGACCCCCAAAGCTAATTTATATCCAAATTATAAATCCTTATCCTCATACAAAATTCCTTCATCGCCTAAACATTCATAAACCAATCAACCATATATTCAAAATCCTATCAATAACCCAATCTTACCTTATCCAAACAATCTATAAAGTATTTTATCCAAAGACTAAGTTAGAGTAGGATCATCATTGACATATAATTTATAAAAAAGTGAGGAGTCTTGCAACACCCCCAACCCAATGTCATCATCCTTTAGCAAGTGTAAATGTGTTGTTAGAAATATATTCATTCACCAAAAGCCTATTAAAATTATCCAAGAACCTCCTAGCTAAATCCCCATCCAAATTCAAGTGCCATCATGTAAACATATTATCTACAATAGAGCCATCAACCTAAATTATATTAAGGATTTCCATGACCCCCTAGTGTTATTTTCCTTGAAAACCAACCTATGTGGGAGATTAAATAAAAAAATTCATCAGATCCATAAAATACACAAAAATCCAAAATCCATAAGCATCATAAGGTCCAAATACATCCCAATAGAAAAATAATATTATTAGGGGATTCTATCAAAGTCCTAATAAATATAGGAGATATCGAAGCCCGAAAAAGTACACCCACCTTATCCAAGAAGCAGTTAAGGATATGCCAAGAGCTTGTTCCAAATAATGAGCAAAATTTTCCCCAACCAAATCAAGATAAAAGCACTCAAGCCAGTCTCATCCATCATATCATAAAATCCAAAGAATAAGGAACCTAAACTGATCCTATCCACCATTCAATCACATCCCTTCCCTACAACAAGACACTTGATCCTCTCAAGCACATAGAAAAAAATAAATCACATCAAGAATATTAGTTCAAATACAATTATAAATCATGTTGATCACATCAATCATGAGGTTAAGCAAATTCATTAGTGATAAAATTTAGCATATAATTGATCAAGGTACCATAATTATGAATGAGGATAATGAAAATATATCCTATCAGCTTCAATTAACCACCTTTGAATTAGTCTTTTTGCAAAAGAACAAATGAAACTTCCAATGGCTTTTAGGTATATAAATATGGATTCATGTCTTATTTTCAAAGTGATGAGTACCTTTCACAAATTAAATATGTCAAATCATTAAATATTAAGGCAAAAGACTGGGCCTTCATGAATAAGAAATCCTAGGACTCATACATGTGAACAAACTAATGATGGTAGTTACACTTATGTAGATTCTTAGGAAATTTCTTCTAACATCTATATTAGTCCCTCTTTTTACTCCTACATAGATTTTTTTTCCACCAAACCTTTTATTGATACCACTACTATCATCTAAATTTATCTTCCATCACCGAAATTCACCAATTAGGACCAACAATATCACACACCATTTGAATCATTCTAAAATGATGATGAAATTATAAATGTCATGGATTCCAAGAATAAATTTCCCCAATAAATCACAAAATATTATTTGAAATCAATTTGGATGCATCACCATATGAAGTAAAAACTCCATAATAAATAAAGGATCATCACAATACAAAACATCAATAAGTAATATCGAATCAAAATCATGCCAAAAAGAAAAATCACTTCATAGGGCCACACGACTCCATCAATAAAAAAAAGAAAAAAAATGGGTCCCAAATCAAAGAGATGAAATGAATCAAAGTGAAGTATCCAAATTTACATGTCCAAAACCTAATTCCATCTTCAAATCCAAAAATCTTCATCTCCCATCCAAATTCCAGTATCCAAATCCTAAGCCCAAAATTTTAAAATCCATGTTAGATGGACCTAAATCCTAAAATATAAAATCCAAAAGTAAAACATCCATTTCGATCCCTAAATCCCAAGATTTAAAGTCTAAAATTTCAAGTGTCTTCAAAGATCCAAAATCCCATACACTCAAAATTCAAAATCCTATCATTAAATATCCAAAGATCCAAAATCCACTATTTGATCTAAAGCAAGTAAAATTGTACAATATACCATGTGTGTGAAAATTTTGGTCCTAATTCCCCTTGAACCCATGATATTTACTCACACCTTCACAACCCCATCCTTCCATCCACCCCTTTTACATAACCAAGCCCATTACCCAACATATCTCTACAATTGTACTTTTTTAATCCATGCATTGCATACCAATCCAATCCTCTAATATAGGGGCCCTATGATGATACCATGGTTAAGAAATTTACATTTTGAAGAATCCAACATAGCAATCAATGAAGTTCACAACAACATACATAGAGCGCATCACGATATGGTTCATATAAAAAGTTTTTAGAGAAAGATATTATTAGTTCATTATAAAATAAAATAATAGTTAAGAGATAGAAGACCCAATGAAAATTTTGCATCTCAAGCCTAATGCAATAATAACTCAAAAAAACCATTAAAAATTAGAAAAAAATCAAAACAACAAAAAAAATTAAAATTAAAAAAAAAAGAATTTTAAAAATAAATAAAAAGAATGAAGAGAAAAAATCATCCAATGGTGAATTTTTTTCCTATGACATATTGAGAAAGTACTACGATGAAAAACTATTCATAAGAATTGTGTGTAAATCAACTAGCTATGTGTACCATAAATTTGGTGGCAAGTTGTCTCACCCACATACAATATCCATCCTGTAGAGCCCTTACCCATGCATTCCATACCCCCCATCATATTCACAAACCCATTTAATAGTACCTATGAACCACATCAATGAAGTTCACAACAACATCCATAGAGCACATCAAACAACATGGTTCATTTGAAAAGTTCTTAGGGAAGGATATTATTGGTACACCATAAAACATAATGGTTAAGAGATAGAAGACCCAGTGAAAATTGTGCATCTCAAGCCTAATGCAATAATAATGCAAATAAAATATTAAAAATAAATAAAAAAATCAAAACATCAAAAAAAGAAAAAAGAAAAAATAAAAAAATATTTAAAAATAAAAAGAATAAAGAGAAAAACTCATCCTCTCGTGAGTTTTTTTCTTATGGAATCTTGAGCAAGTACCACGATGAAAAACTATTCATAAGAAGTATGTGATAATCAACTATATATGTGTACCCTACACTTGAGGGCAAGTTGTCTCACCCACCTACACTATCCATCACATAGAGTCCTTACCTATGCATCCTATCCCTCCCATCATATTCACAAACCCATTTAATTGTACCTATCCACCTTCTCTTCCCTTTGATCTTGATAATGACAAGGGCCTAATTGTGAAACATGCTTTGGAAACTTCTTAAAATATAGTGAATACTACTTCCTTTAGCAAGCATAATACTACAATGTCATGAGCAACATATCTATAGTGGGTGAGTGTTATTTCTTCATGGCATAGACCCACTATCTCTTCCCTTTGATCTCGATAATGACAAGGGCCTAATTATGAAACATACTTTGGAAACTTCTTAACATATCTCATTTCTTGTAGTGAATACAACTTCTTTTGGCAAGCATTATACTACAATGCCACGAGCAATATATCTACATACTTTGGAAACTTCTTACATATCTCATTTCTTCTAGTGAATACTACTTCCTTAAGAAAGCATCATACTACAATATCATCAACAACATATCTATAGTGGGTGAACGTTATTTCTCATCCTAAATTCCTCCCTTACTAGGTCCTCTCCCCTACACAGTGGAGTGATGCTTCACCAACTAGTTGGTCAAATGGGTTTTTTTACTCTTTCTCCTTATTGTTATTAAATTGGACTTGCATAAAAAAATTCTTATCCCTTTTTAAATAAATCTTTACAAACTCATTTTATAAATAATGTCTCCCATATACCTAGACAATTAATTTAATAAAAAAAATCCTTCCAATAGATGATCAATTCCACTGCCATAATCGGTCCCAAATGTGCAACCCACATTGAATGCTCTGGCCTCTATTCATAGTACCTACATGAGCTTTCTAGTACTTCCAAGCATAAAGGTATAAATAACGGATAAGAATGAGTCTAGGTAGTGACTGTAAGCTGACGACTACTTCATTTGATTTGAATAAGAATGAGTGTAGTGCAAGTTGGCGCAGTACTAGCTAGAAAGCTGAAAATATATGAAAAATTCTCATTCCTGCGCCGCTACTGGTATTCAGTGGTGGGTCAAGATGGCGTTGGGTGTACGGAGGTAAGGCTTTTAATGTAAGTGTGACGTTTTGAGGAAGAGAGGGATGTGGGTGACGCTCCAGCCAGTATGTGGTGCAGGTTGACGGTGACCCCTCTACAACTCATTGGACTCTGCCAATGCCTTCAATATTCCAGAGACATCTGCCTTCTGTACCGCACTAAAGGCGTCAACTTTACTTGTACCTCACAAACAACGTCACCATTGATGTCAAACCTGCACCTCCATGAACGGCCGATATGCTTGGAAATCAATATAGGTAGTTCTTGATTCTCACCTTTTTCAAAAAATCTGCACCAACTCGTACTTATTATATGTATGTGTAACATACATAAATAGTTATTCATGCACATATAGACACACTTATGTATGAGGGTAAATGTTTATAGTTAAAATTATCAAAATAAATAGAGTTTATTTTTGGATGTTGGAGAGAAGTCTTGGGCTGTGGTTATTCTCCTTACAAAATGGTATGTCTAAGATATCATAACATACAAAAAGATGTTATGCTTCATTTTTCATATGATGGCATGATGATAGTAGACTAGACAGGGGAAGTAGACAGATAGATGTTTCGGCTTGTGTTGTTCCAACTATTCTCGCATGGCCTTGTAGGTTCCCTTCTCTCTCTCTCTCTGTTTGTCTCTACTCTTTATCTCACCTTTCCCTCTCTACTTCTCTCTATCTCTCCCTCCCTCCTATTTCTCTTTATGGTTTGGAAAGTTGCCTAGGTGTGGGGTGTATAGGTTAGGAGTTAATTTTTATCATAAAACACTTTAAAAGGGGGTTTAAAACGCACTTTTATGTCCCACTCTTAAAAGTGGCAAAATTTTGGAAGTGGTTATTTGGTTGAGTTAGTTGGAGAGAGGAAGTTATCTCTTCCTCTTCTTTATAACTCTTCTCTCATAGTGTGGGAGGAGTTGGTTCCATTTTACTTTTGAGTTCTTGCCATCTTCTTGAGTTCTTTTGGTAAGAGGAGGATTGTGAAGAAGAAAAAAATGGAAGAGAGGGCTTGGAGAGAGAGTCTTCTACAATCGAATAGAAAAACTCTTGGTAAGGTCCACCCTTTTTGTTAGAACCTTGTTTATGTGTAAAGGAATGTTTGGAATGTTGATCTTTGTGAAATTTTATGTGAAATTCAATATTAAATCCTTTGTGATAATTGTTGTAGGATGTGTGTTGGGGTTTTTCTTGGTTATGAGATCTCACCTTGTTTAATATGCGAATGCAAATTATTGTAATGTGCAAGGTATATTATTGTGAATGTTGTAGGGTATAAATTTGTTGAGGAATCCATGTGAATAGTGGTTGTGTGTGCATGGGAAGAGCTATGTGATCCTAGCTCGGGGGTGGGTTAAAGTTTCAACCCTATAGTTGGGTGGAGAGCCCATTAACCAATATTGTTGTTTCTCTTGTTGATTTTTCTTTTTAGGTGCTTGTGTTATGAAGATTATCCTAGAGTTATCAACCTATGGTTCTCAAGAAAGATACATGTGGGTCTTGAGAGATTTGTAAAGTTTTGTAAACTCAAAGATGTTATGTGACTAGAATTTTAGATTGCAATTGAATATGTCATATTTTACTTGTTAAAAAAACACAAAAAGATGAATGCATGCTAGTTTTTTGTTATCTTAGAGGATTCAGAAAATCAAAAGATATGATGAAATTTGGAAAGGTTCAAAAGTCCATGAAAGTTTTCATGTGGCATTAGGTAAATGAATGTGTTGTATTTTGTTGGTTGTCTACACTGAATGTGTCATACTCGAAAATGTAAGAGTATGTCAACACAATGCATCATTATGTTATTTGAAAGAATTGCATATAAACAATAATTAGTAAGGGAAATAATATAGTTGGTAAAATTTTGTCATCAAAAGTGCATAGGAAATAAATCACTATGAAAATTATTTCTATGTGAAAATTGATCTATTAGGATTGTAAAATGAATTTCATGAGAACTATACCCTTACCTTTGGAAAAGAAAGGTCTTAAATGGAAAATGACCATTAGGAAAGTACTTAATATTTATTGATGTAACCAAACAAACTCTCAACAAAATTTTGCCATTATAGATAAAATAAACTTAGAAACTAAAAATTGCTTTCGAACCAAATTGTTCTATTATCTTTCTCTGCTTCTACAATGAAAGAGATCACCCTTATATCTAAAAACAGAAAAATAGAACCAAAAAAAAAAAAAACCATTTTTTTTAGTTTTTGACAATCATCATAATTTGCTATTTTTGGTAATATCACATGCTTGTCCCTTTGAGCTTGGATTTTTCCAATATCTTCCTAAAACTATGGTGACACTAATTTTCAACTTACAATTCAAATTGGAAACATGAGTTCCAAATTATTAAAAAACAACTTTCTAAGAACTCAAAAAAATAATAAAAGTTGATTTTGAGGGCCTAGATGAAAGATTTTGGCCCCAAAAAAGTGTCAAAATGGCCACATACCAAGTTGAGTTTTTCAACATTTCAAAAAACTCATCATAACACATCTCCCTGTAAAATTTGAGCCCAAACAAACTTTCGTCAAAAGTTATGACCTCTGGAAGTCCCTGCATCATTCTCTGGTTGAAAAGAATGCAACTCCTGCAAGTTATTATCCTCAAACTATTGCCACTTGTCTTGATCCAGCGTCTTAAATTTCCACTCTATAATCCATGTGTTATTTGTTGTTTCAATCCTTCCCACTATACCAAATACCTATTGTATTGACCTTGTTGAGTGTAAACAATTTTCTAATCCAAAATCTGGGCAACCTTTTCCTTCTACTTACGTGGGATTTGGCGTTTCCGAACCACTTCTTGTCCACTATCCTCATCATGTTCCTCTCCATGGTAGGCATATAAATTAGAAATATTAAACACGGGAAATATCTAAATTTTCTAGTAAACTTACCTCATAGGCATTATCGTTGATCTTCTTTGTAATTTTATAAGGCCCAATTTTCTTGTACTTCAATTTGTGGTATGTTCTTGTAGGAAATATCTCCCTTCTCAAATATACCATCACTAAATCACCTTCATTGAATACCTAATGTTTCCTAGTGACATCTACTATAGTTTTGCACCTCTCGTTACTTTCCCACAACTTTTGTCTCACATCTTTCTACAACTGTTAAAGTTGTTCTGCAAATGCTTTCCCATTATCATTGGTTCTATCTCTCATTGGTAACTACACCAAATCTAAAAAACCCTTACGATTCCTTCCATAGACAATTTGGAATGGTGATTTACCTATTGATTTTTTTACTGAACTATTGTAGGCAAATTCTACTTGGGGCAATGCTAAGTCCCATTGTTTGGGCTTCTCTCCAACAATACACCTTAACAAGTTTCCCAAACTCTGATTAACTACCTCTATTTTCTCATCTATTTGAGGGTGATACACATTGCTAAAATGTACCTTGGTCCCCATTTTCTTCCATAAAGTCCTCCAAAAATGACTCAAAAATTTGGTATCCTTATCAAACGTAATAGTCTTTGGAACACCATGCAATCTAACAACTTCTGAAAAAAATAGTTCTGCTACCCTCATTGCATCGGTAGTTTTCTTCTAGGAAATAAAATGAATCATCTTATAGAACCTATCAACAACCACAAAAATGGAATCATTACATCATTGTGTGTGTGGAAGCCCAAATACAAAGTCCATGCTCAAATCTGTCTATGGTTCTATGGGTACTGGTAATGGCATATACAACCCTATATTATGTGAATTTCCTTTAGCCACTTGGCAGATTCTACATCTTGTCACATACTTAGATATGTTCCTTTTCATCTTTGGCCAGTAGTATTTGTCTTCTACCAAGACTATTATCTTGTGCTTTCCAAAATTTCTAAGCAAATTGTAATACATAGTTGTTTTCCTTTAAAGAGGTAAGCATCCCACATAAAATATTCACCACTGATGTGATCCATGTTACCAGGTATTGGAGCTTTCAATTCTTCCATAATTTCCCAAAAATCATCATCAAATTCATATAAATCTTTGATTGCATCAAAACCAATTACTTCAGTTTCCATTGTTATCTAAAGTACAACATGCCTACTCAAAGCATCTGCAACCTAGTTTTGTTTCCCTAACTTATGCTTCAAAACAAAGGTGTAGCCCTATAAGAAAGAGACCCATTTGGCATGCCTACTATTCAATTTTTTTTGTGTTCAAGTATCTCAATGCAATATGGTCTGTAAAAAACACAAACTCCTTGGGAACTAGATAATGCCTCCAATGTCTCAAGGCTTGAACAATTGCATAAAATTCCAAATCATAAGTAGAATAACTCATCACTTCATTCAGCTTTTCACTAAGGAAGGCTATAGGTTTACCTTTTTGGCTAAGTACAACTCCTATTCCCATATGGGAGGCATCACATTCCACTTCAAATACCTTATCAAAATTTGGTAGTGCTAATATAGGATCTTTTGTTACCTTCTTCTTAAGGTACTTGAAACTCTCCTCGACTTCGTTAGTCCACACAAATTCCCTTCCTTTGGTGCAATCTATTATAGGTGCTACAATACTATTGAAATTTTGAACGAACTTTTGATAGAAAGTGGCCAATCCATGAAAAATTCTTACTTTTATTATATTGCTCGGACTAGGCCATTCTAAAATTGTCTTGACCTTTTTTGTATCCATTCTAACACCATCTCCAGAAATGACAAAACCCAAAAAGACCAAACTATCTTGCATGAACTTGCACTTCTTCAAATTTTCATAGAGTTTTTCCTTCCTCAACACATCCAAAATGATCCTCAAGTGTTGTAGGTGCTCTTCTTTGCTTCTACTAAAAACTAAAATATCATCAAAATAAACTATTTCAAACTTACCAATGTAAGATCATAGAATAGTATTCATTAGCCTCATAAAAGTACTTGGTGAATTAGCTAACCTGAATGGTATAACCATCTACTCATATAAACTATCTCTAGTTTTGAAGGTAGTCTTCCACTCATCCCCTTCTCAGATATGGATTTAGTGATAACCATTTCGTAGGTCGATATTGTTAGTGTAGGTTTTTATTTTCCTGATGTTAGGGGTATTTATTTTTTCCTACACATATTATTTAAGCTTGCCTAGGTTTATTAGGTGTGGTTAATATGAGGACATGTGACGAAATACATCAGCTACATGTGTCACTCTCTCCCCACACATGGATAATTGAGTTACACATCCTCTTTTGGATTGTTGTGCCACCTCTCATAACCACTATTTTGTTTTTACCTAGGTAGGTTATGGGGTAGTTAGGTTTTGTTAGAACACAATGATCTACTGAGAGTGGGGTGAATAAGTAGATATTATAACTTTTGGTTCTTAAAGACTTTTGTAGATTCAATTCTAAACTCAGATGTGCAGATTGAAACATGAACAAATATAATAACCACAAGCACAAGAGAGATCAACGTGCATAACACCAGATATACATGGAAAACCCAAGATGAGAAAAACCATGGTGAGAAATGTTGCTAGGATCTACTATCCTAATCCAGCCTCACAAGCATCAAAGTTCAGTTACAAGTTTTAAGGGCTACAACCCCAAGGAAGCTTCAACTCCCTGTTTCAGAAGCAACAACTTCAAGGATGCTACAAAACCTTGATCTGAGCAACAACTCGGTGCAAATGGAGGCTACAACCTCTTGTAAAATTACAAGTTCAAATATGCATATGAGTGGTTTTACATAAATCTAAGATGCATCAATACATACAATACAATGTTGCACTTATTGCAACTTACACTTTGTTGCTGTAGTTGCACTCTCAACAACACATACTTTTGTTCTTCACTCTCCTCTGCTCTGCACTCTCTTCTCTACCGTATTCTCAACTGTACATCTCTTTGTTCAAGTCTGTGCACTCGCGGACTTCACACTCTTGCAGATTCAACCACACAAAAAATACCTAATTGTCTTCCTCCTTTACCAACTTGCAATTATTACCTTGATATCCGCTACATCGTCCAAATCAACCCTTGCATCCTATTAGGGTTTCCTTCTCTTGCAAACCTCACCAGCAAGCTACTTCTACATTGAGCCACACAACATTTATTTCTGATACAAAGAATTTTCCTTTGTTCTCTCTATCCAACCCTAAAATCTGATTATGCATTTAATGCTCTCTTTTGATCCTTCGATCTATTTTTGATTTCAATCATTCCTGTAATTTGTATCATTTCCCTGAAGATCAAATCTTCATCCAATTGGTCGCTGGGTGCAGTTGGACCAATTAACTCTCTGCTCTGCATCGGTTACCAGTCAAGAACCCTTGTTCACAGTATCGAGCCGTTATAGATCTCTGCCTTTGAATTTTGGTTGTTGATCTTCTCCTTTCACACCCTAATCCTGTGATCCTCATTTACTGCCATGTCTTTAATCACAACCATTCAATAAATGGTCTTCAAATCTTCATTGTTGATTTCCACTGATAGACGATCACCGTTGGATCAACCACCAAATAGTCTGCATCATCGATCTAACATATCACTCCATCGAGGGGACACCTATTTCAATCTCACCAATGTCTGCAGCTCCCACCGATATGGATCATATGGACTTGCATGACAAAAGTCTTCCATGTTGTCACCACATCATTCGCAACACCGATGCAAAATGACATCAAACAATCGTTCATTGCCATATGTTAGCCATCGTCACACTTGGGTCCCACATAGCACGTCATCACTTTGTCGGGGGGACTCCATCCCTAGTCCTATCAATGCACCTCTATCTTACCTATAAAGCACATACACTCACCCATCGCTCCATTACTGGGACATGCTTCAAGGTCCTGCCGATACACAACATTCACATCGATGAAGCAACTGCACTAGCATTTTCTGATCAACCTCGTGCAATCTGCATCATTCCCCGCTGACCTCATGGGTCTTGCTCGGTCCCCACCAACATCTCAGCAAGGCTAGTGGGCTACTGCCATGTGTACACCTCTGACGTCACCATCCTATTGGTTCCTACCACGTGCCATCTTTTTCATTCGCTTCATGACTGCATGTCATCCTTACCCTGTCGGGTCCAATGACCGACATCATACTCCTATTGCCCTATCGTTGGGACTACCTTCATAGTCCTGGGGATACCATATTGTCTCACTGATGGGTAGGTCCTCACACCATCATGTCACCACACGTCACCATCCAATATCACTTTCTGCCATGTGTCCTTCTGTCATTCGCTCTCTGACTGTACCTTCGACGTATGTCATCTCACCTAGTCGAGTCCCACTGTCGATGTCCATTGTTCCATCACCCTATCGGAGGGACCTTCTTCAAGGTCCTGGTGATGACATATAGTCTCGCCGAAGATATAGCCATCGTTGTATCAGGGAGATGATCATGACACTCTGCTGATATGACTTAGTCACATCGATGAAACCACTTGATGACTTCACCAATCCACTTCATCACCATGCCATTGCTCCATAATCTACAACAAGGATGTGGATTACCGTTCACCTAATCTTTCCACGCCATGCATTTGCATCATTATCACAGTCACCCATGTCTTTATGACTAGGTCCCACATTAAACGCTACCTTCTCATCACTGCATCAGGGGGACAAGATCTTAGGTCTCGCCGATGACATTCACTCTCGTCGATGAAGCTTCCATACTCCACCTGTCATCCTTGTGTCTACACCGTCATGCCACATGATTACATCATCACCTTCCATGTCAGCCTCTTTGATTCCTACATGCCATCACTACATCATTGGGATGCCTTTTCCAGTCCCATCAAAGCTAGCCTATCACTTCGATGAGTGTTGCATCACTAATTCACCAAAAATATGAACTTAAGAACCTCTTTGTTGGAGGCTACAAAGTTATAAAAACCTGCGACATGCCGACATATAGATATTGAGCTATCAGACAAACTCCTACTTGACTTCTGGTGATACATTGATGTCACCCTGATGAAATGATCATCAAACTATTGGAGAGACCCCTGGGTGAGTCTCGCCAATACCATTCACTCTCACCGATAAAGCCCTTCTTACCTCTTCAGGTCACCGCCAACCTAGGTGATGAGGCCGATCACCAACATGACTAAGTTGCTAAGTAGAAGGGTTTTGAAACTTGAGAACCCCGTGACATAGGTTAGGAAAACTTCAAATCCCACGACTCAGATCTCCTTTGCTAGATTTTCCTTTTTGAAATCAATGACAACTATATGCCAACAACTTTCTCACCCTCTTTTGGCTTTATGTGCCACCTCCTCTTTGTCTTCACTTAAGGAGGTTATGCCACATGTTTTGTCATTTACCAAGTAGGTGATAACCTCCCACATTTTATGGGTAGTAGGAGTTAATGCACCTATTGGATGTATTTTCCCTTATTTTTCTATATATTAAGTGCTCTCCTCTCACCTTCACTAGTTCGACTAGTTCGGTGATCGCTCGGTGGAGTATTGAGAGTATTCTACAATTTCTCTTGCCTTGTCTCTATTTTTCTCTCATTTCAGATTTCTCTTCATTCTGCTATTTTGATCTTCGATCATCAGTTGAGTGAAGTTGCATGTGATCTACGACCGACATCAGATCCTGGTTCAGTTCTCACTTCTAGCAGAATCTAACATGGTATCAGAGTTGTGTTGTCTGATATAGCTCATTGTTTTTCTAATTTTTTTTTAGAGATTAAAGACTAATAGTTCAAGCTAATATTTTTCCTTAAAAACCAAGTATGCTCTTCTCCTGCATCCTCATATGACCTGGAGAGTTAGAATAGTTTAAAGGAAAAATAAGCATATATTTAATCTAGTTTACATATAGCTGTTCCTATAAGATCTTGGTGATTTGCAGTTTTTTGATAATATTGGAGGTTTTTTCAGCATTTCCAGAGAGTCCAGAAGGTTTGAGAAAGTCAAAATTGACTTTTATTTCACCAAAATTAGAGATTGGAGGATATAGTAAAAAAAATCAGTTAAAAATGAATTTTTACTGGAGCCGTTTTCATTTTAGCTTCAGAAATCTAGCTTCCACTCATTTTTAAGAAAAACTATTTCTGGGTTTTATTCCCAGGGTCGAAAAACCATCTGGGTAGTTGTTACTTTCTGCAAAAACTAATAAATTTTGTAGAAATAAAATAAAAAAAAGGCGTGAGTTGTTTTTCACACGCAAATTTTGCAGTGTTTTCAAAATTGCATAACTTTTGCCTTGGGCATTACATTTTCACAAACGAGTACTTTCTGGAAAGCTAGAAATGAGAACTTTCCATCCACAAAGGTTTGAGTAAAAATTTCTTCCTTTTTCAATCATATATTGCAGGTTGAATCTGCTACATTTTTTTTATCTTCAATAAGTCATATCTTTCACTTTTGTAATCCATTTTTCAAAAACAAAAACGTGTTGGAAAGATATTAAAGAGTAAAACACAACTGCAAGGTTATATTTCCTGATTTTATTTGAAAATTAATTTGTATCAAATATTGTAATTTTGGCTGTTAAGAGGCCTTAAAAGCCTTGTAATCTGGAAAAGCCTTATAAAAGCACTAATCATAAAGTGCCAACATTGTAATATCTGGGGGGGGTGATTTTTGAGACTAGTGGAAAGGGGAGTTGTCTCATGTGCCTTATTTCTTTGCACTTTTCCTTCTTCTTTGCAATCTTCTTTTTTGCTCTCATGGATGCATCTACATTTCCAGTTTTAACTCCATATCATTATTTTGAGTGGAAATCTAAGATGAAAATATATCTAAAAAGACATGGATATCATCTTGTAACAATGGGACTTGAAACTAAACCACAAGATGATGCAAAAAAGATTAAATGGTTTAACAAATGTGATGAAGCTTTTGGTATTTTATGTATATCAGTATCTCTAGACCTATTTTTTCATATTGAGTTTGCTAAAACATCGAATGATGTGTGGACAATATTGGAAAACCTCTTTGGTAAGTAGGATGAGTTAAGGGGTCATCAATTGGAGAAAAAACTCATAGGGTTAAGTCCTTCAAATTTTGACACCATACAGGACTTCACAAAATTCAAAGCTGTTAGATTGCAATTGGAATAGTGTGGAATCAAGAAAGATGATAAGTAATTGATCTTGAGTATTCTTTCTAAGCTCGGTCCTAACTATTATGTATTTGTTTCTACATTCCATGCTACAAAATGTGCCCTAGGTTCCACATATAAAATGACTTCTTTAGGTGAGTTTGTTGTAGAAATCACTAGGGATCAGGATAAATTGGTTCTAATGGGTATAATTAAACCCTCTAAGTCACATGCCTTGGCTGTTAATTAGGGCACAAAAGAATAGGAAGGGTCTAATAAGAAAGATAAGAAACAAAAGAACCAAGGATAGAAGAAGAAAGATAAGAAATCTGCTACTTCAAAAGTAGATAATTAGACCTCTTCATCAAAAGGTGAACAACCTAAGAAGGAGAAGGTCAAGTGTTCTTACTGTAAGAGGCCTAGCCATGATGAACATAAATGTTTAAAAAAACAAATTGACCACCTTTCACATCTTCTAAAAAAACAATATCAAGGTGCCTGATTCAGTCAAACAGAGTTCATCAGAAGGTTCTTCTAAGGACATAGACAAAAGTAAGGGGAAAGGAAAGGGAAAGGCCCTAGTTGTTGTTGCTTCACAACCAGAGTCTTGGATCACTGACTCAAGTTCTTCACACCACATGGCCTCATTAGAGGATAATTTTACCTCTTTGGAGCCATTTTCTATGCCTACCATACTTATGGGTGATGACACTCCTGTTGAAGTGCATGGGAGAGGGTCTGTTGATGTGGGTGAAGGGACATTTGAGAATGTTCTTTTTGTTCCATCTTTGTCAACTAATCTCCTATCAGTTTATCAGATCACTCACACTGGTTTTGGAAAGCGAGTTGAGTTCACTCCAAATACAATGGTAATCAATGAAATGCATAATAGGTCCACAATTGTTGTGGGAAAAGTAGATCATCAGTCCAAACTCTATCAGTTTTCTCACTTTGCTCTTGAATCTCCTTCAACAGTATTACTCACTCATGCAAATGAGGTGAGTTGTTTGTGGCATCAACAATTTGGCCATTTGAACTACCGTTGCTTGCAACAACTCAATCAACATGACATGGTTTCAGGGTTGCCTTCAATTTTATTTTCTGATGGAGTTTTCCAGGGATGCATTCTTGTTAAGAATCTTGAGGAGAAATATGATAAAGGTAAAGCATGAAAAGCTACAGATCTATTAGATTTGGTACACAGTGACTTGGCAGGACAATTTCCACAACCATCTTTCAGTAGGGCTAGATATGTCTTGACATTTATTGATGACTTTTCTAGATACACTTGGGTCTATTTTCTCAAACATAATTATGAGGTTTTTGATCATTTTCTAGATTTCAAAGCTTTTGCAAAGAAACAATCTGGGAAGTTCATCAAGATTCTACGTACAGATAATAGGGGAGAATATGTTAACAATCGGTTTGAACAGTTTTGTGCTTCGAAAGGAATCAACATGTAGCACACAGTTCCATACAGTCCTCAATAGAATGGTGTCACAGAACACAAGAATAGATCCTTGAAGGAGATGGAAAATTGTATAATACACTTCAAATCTTTGGCACCTCAGTATTGGGTAGAGGCCATAAATTATGTGTGTTACATCCAAAACCGAGTTCCTCACAAAGTTGTGAAGGGGGTAACTCCTTTTCAAGCTTCGACTGGTCGAAAACCCATAGTTAAGCACTTTCAATTGTTTGGTTCTCTTGCATGGACCCATATTCTATTAGAGAAACACAAGACTATGGATTCGTAGAGCAAGCATTGCATATTTGTTGGGTATCCAGATGATGTCAAAGGTTATAGGCTTCTCCATCCTACCACTCATGAGTTGTTCATTGAGAGAAGTGATTGTTTTGAGGAGCGCTCTTCTAGTTCTTCTCCTACCACTTCTCCTACCACTTCTCCATCCACTATCACATTGGAGACATTGCATCATGATGATAGTTCTTTAGAGGATCTTAATCCTCCTAATATTGATGAGGATTCTTCTTCATCTACTTCAAATGGTGACAGTGATGATGAGGATTCACATTCCTCTTTTAGTCATCATTCAGAGGTTGATGATTCTCCCCCTGATTATCCAGCCTCAACACCTCTTTGGGCTAGATAGACATTGGAGTCAGCAGGTGATTGGGTTGGTGATCCATCAAACACAAGGACACAGTCACAATTTCAACAGGCTCCACATCTCTTCGTTGCTTCAATTTCTAATCCCCAGTCTTTTCAAGAAGCTTCTAGTATTCTCAAGTGGGATGCTGCAATGCAAGAAGAGTTCAATTCCTTAGAGAGGAATCGCACATGGGATTTAGTCCCTCTTCCTAAGGGAAGAAAAATTATTTGATGCAAGTGGATCTATCAGACTAAATTTGCAGTAGATGGGTCGGTTGATAAGCATAAGGCTTGATTGGTAGCAAAAGGATTCTCTAAGGTTCCCAAGATTGACTACTCTGAAACTTTTTCTCTAGTTGCTAAGATGAATTCCATCCAACTTGTACTTGTTATAGCTGCAACACATCATTGGGAAGTTCATCAGATGGATGTGAAGAGTGCCTTTCTTTATGGTGACCTTCATGAGGAAATCTACATGGAGCAGCCACATGGGTTCATACAGGATCCTTCACTTGTGTGCAGACTTTAGAAGTCTCTCTATGGCCTCAAACAAGCTCCTTGAGCTTAGTATGCCAAGATGGACTCCTTCCTTCTAATAGTTGGGTTGAAACGATGCCATTCTGCTCTGAACGTATACATTCTACAGTAGGATGACACTCTCACATTCCTGGTTCTCTATGTTGATGACTTATTGATCACAGGGAGTCAAAGACAGTGAAAACTGCTCTACATGATATATTTTTTGTTAGATTTGGGTCTTTTGCATTACTTCTTGGGGATTGAGATCACTCAATCATCTTTAGGAATCTTCCTTGGAAAACCCAAGTATGCACTTAATATGCTCTCTAGATTTCGCATGGCTGACTGTAAGTTTGCATTGACTCCATTTTTTTCAGGGGTCAAACTTGAGGCTAAGTGTTCTTCACCCTTGGTTGATGGCACTTTGTATCAACAAATTGTTGGGAGTCTCATCTACTTGACTCATACTAGACCCGACATTTCATATGTTGTGGGAATGGTCTCTCGATTCATGCAGGAGCCACATGAGTTGCATTGGGAAGCAACTAAGTGGATCCTTCACTACATTCAGGGTACTAACAATTATGGGATTCAATATGCAACAAGCATGGATATTGACTTGGTGGGACACACAAATTTAGATTGGGCAGACGATTCTCATGAAGATCACAAGTCTACTTCAGGATATTGCTTCTCCCTTGGTTCTAATCCAGTTTGTTGGCTGAGCAATAAGCAATTTGTAATTGCTCTTTCATATATAGAGGTTGAGTATCAAGGGGCAGTTAATGCCACCACTGAGGCTATTTGGCTTCAAAATATTCTAACTAAGTTTGGTATTTCAGTTAGAAAGTGTATAGTCATCTTTTGTGATAATCAAAGTGCAATATAGATCTCAAGGAATCCAATTCATCATCATAGGATGAAACACATTGAGATTCATATGCACTACATTCAGGAGCCGATGTAGGAAGGCGTCATTGATCTTAAGTGTTGTTCTACATTGGAGCAGACTACAAACATTTTCACCAAACCCTTCATAGAAAGAAGGTTCCTTCATCTGTGAGCTTTTCTTGGGGTACGATAGGTGTCTACTTCTGGAGGGGCTTCTTAGTCCTTCATTCTACTCTCTCTATTTAAGGGTGCTATTGCTCTTTTGGGGGGGCTTCTTCTTATGGGGGGATCTCTATGTACATGGGTACCTAACATGGCTTCATTTTTCGGGACACATCTTTTCACCCACCTAAGCTATGCTTAAGGGGGGGTGTTAGTGTAGGTTTTTATTTTCCTTATGTTAGGGGTATTTATTTTTTCCTACACATTATTTAAGCTTGCTTAGGTTTATTAGGTGTGGTTAATATGAGGAAACATGGAAAAATACATTGGCTACATGTGTCACTCTCTCCCCACACATGGGTAGTTGAGTTACACATCCTCTTTTGGCTTGTTGTGCCACCTCTCATAACCACTATTATGTTTTTATCTAGGTAGGTTATGGGGTAGTTGGGTTTCTCACCCTCTTTTGACTTTATGTGCCACCTCCTCTTTGTCTTCACCTAAGGAGGTTATGCTACATGTTTTTTCATTTACCAAGTAGGTGATAATCTCCCATATTTTATTGGTAGTAGGAGTTAATGTACCTCTTGGATGTATTTTCCCTTATTTTCTATATATTAAGCACTCTCCTCTCAGCTTTACTAGTTCAGCTAGTTTGGTGATTGCTCGGTGGAGTATTGAGAGTATTCTGCAATTTCTCTTGCCTTGTCTCTATTTTTCTCTCATTTTAGATTTCTCTTCATTCTGCTATTTTGATCTTCAATCATCAATTGAGTGAAGTTGCATGTGATCTACGACTGACATCATATCCTGGCTTGGTTCCCGCTTCTCATAGAATCTAACAGATATTGCTGAAATATTTGGCCCCTACAAGCACATCCATCATATCATCTATATGAGGTATAGGAAATCAATACTTGATGGTAATATTATTAATTTCTCTGCTCTCTGTGCACATCCTCCATATGCCATCCTTCTTTGGGGTTAACAATGCAGGTACAACACATGGGCTTATGCTCTCTCTCACAACACCTTTCCTTATAAGTTATGTCATTTATTTAGCTTTGCATGTTGTGTTGGATTCATTCTATAATCTACTTGATTAGGTAGAGTTTCTCTTGGAATCATATCAATATGATGTTGGATATCTCTCTTTGGTGGTAGACCATCAGGTAATTCTTTAGGAATAACATCAACAAACTCTCCCAATACTTTTGTTGCTTCTGCTAGTATTGAGATGTCTTCTTCTTCTCCTCTTTACACTACTAATGCATAAAAGCACCCCATTACCTTCATTTCTTTGACAAGTTCTCTTGCAAACAACATGGTCTCACCTTTTCCTTCATCCTTAAGGGGTAACATAATTACTTTAGAACCATCCTTCCAAAAGGTGTATGTGTTTTTCTCTCCATCATGCATAACTTTCCTATCATAGTTCCATGGATTTCCCAACAATACATGACATGTACCCATTGGAATTCCATCACCCCATATTTCATCCTTATAGATCTTTCTTATGCTAAACTTAATTAAACATCTTTTATCAATAGTGACTTCATTTCCGTTTTTAAACCATGCAATACAGTAGGGATGGGGATGTTTTTCATAGTGTATATTCAATTTTTCTACCATTTCCTTATAAACCATATTCTCACAACTACCTCCATCAACGATAACTTGACATAACTTTCCACTCGAAGTGCATCTGGTTTGGAAGATATTGGTTTGAATCCATGAACCATTAAAACTTTTAGCTTGTGCTTTCTCCTTATCTAGAATTACCATCACTCTTCTCATCATTAGACTTTCTCCCACATCTGGTGAAACCTCTAGTTCCACCCCTTCTTCATTCTCAGCTTGAACCAGGTTCACCCTGGGTTGTCCTCCTTGACTTCTTTCTTGCATGTTTTAATTTGAACATTCAAATGCTTTGTGTCCCTCTTCTCCACATCTAAAAGTGAAAGGCCTTCTTTGGTTTTCCCATCCTCTACCACCACCATAACCTTTACATCTTTGAAATTCCCTTCCTCTGTATTGATTTTGAGGATCTTGATGAGTGTATGCTTGTTTCTCCCTTCCCTGGGATGACTCTCTCTAGCCATAATTTGAACCACCCTGAAATGGGGATGATGTACCTCTTCTCCCTCCTCTATTCCTTTGAAGATATTGTTTGCTTTTTTTTTCTTCTACCTTTAGAGCCAACTAGTATGCCTCTTCCATACTACTAACCCGATGCATGCTCAATTAATCCTGAATAGAAAATTTGAGGCCACTTATATATCTAGTAGCCAAACTTTCATCAGTTTCTTGATGCTCTACATGAATAGACAACTTGTAAAACTCATCTATATAATCTTGTATAAAAGATAAATTTTGCTTTAAATTTTGAAATCTGCAAAAAGGGTTTGTGCATAGTCTATGGGTAAATTTTTTTCTCTCAACTTCTTCTCTATTTTGTTCTAGGTCTTGATAATATCCTTTCTTTTCCTAGTTCTTTCCTTTTGGAGATGATCCCACTAGATCATTGCATGATCCTTTAACTTGGTGCATGCAAATTTCACTTTTTTTTCCTCTCTCATGGACTTCCATTCAAAAAATTTCCCATATTGTTTAGCCAATCTATCAACTCCTCTGGTTTAAGACTATCTGCATATTCTGAAACTTCAATCTTGATCCCTTCATTTTTTCCTTCCAAGTCCCTGAGCATCCTCTCTTCAAAACTCATGCAATCCAATTGTTCAAGTTCTACATCCCAATCTGCACTTCCTTAGCCTATATCTTCATCAGATTCATCTCCTCCTTTTCACATTCTCTGATTTTCCATTAGGTTTGTAAGTTCTATTAATTTCCTTTGCAAATTCTACATATCGCTATGCATCTGGGCAAGACCTCTTCCTCTTCCTCTCCTAGCCATCTTCCTACTTTAATACTAGATGATGTAACCGAACAAACTCTCAACAAAATTTTTCCATTACAGATAAAATAAACTTAGAAAAAAAAATTGTTTTTGAACCAAAATTTTCTATTATCCTTCTCTACTTCTATAGTGAAAGATAATTCCCTTTATCTAAAAACTGAAAAAAAAACAAAAAACCCAAAAATTACCATTTTTGATAGTTTTTGACAATTGTCATAATTTTCCATTTTTGGTAATATCGCATGCTTATCCCTTTGAGCTTAGTTTTTTCCAAATATATTCCTAAAACTATGGTGACACTAATTGTCAACTTACAATTCAAATTGGAAATATGAGTTCCAAATTATTAAAAAACAACTTTCTAAAAACCCAAAAAAATAGTAAAAGCTAATTTTGAGGGCCCAGATGAAATATTTTGGCCCCAAAAAAGTGTTGAAATGGCCAACTATTGAGTTAAGATTTGTAGATAATCCAAACAACTCCTCATAATGCATCTCCCTGTAAAATATGAGCCCAAACGAACTTCCGAGTTAAAAGTTATGACCTCTGGAAGTCCCTGCATCATTTTTTTTTAATGATTATGTTTATGAAGAATTGGAAAATAAAATATTGCTTCAAAATGGTTTTAGCATGTAAAATATAGTTATTAATTAGATCTCAAATTTGATTAGTTGAATTCTTTAAAGAAAATGTTCATTTTTACAACCCAAATTAATTTAGTTAAGTAAAGTCAACTCATTCATATTTAATTAAATACATAAATAGAATTTGATTAAAAACACAATTATATATATATAATAAATACATAAAATGGTCTTTATACAAATAACACACACACACACATGTATATGTATAGATATGTATATGTATGTATGTATGTTTGTATATATATACTTACAAATTTATATATAAAACAAAATATTTTTCTAATTTATATGAATTTATTAAACAATACATTATATATATTACATGTATACATATTATGTATATAAGTAGCATATATTATATTGCATATAGTGTTATATATATATATATAATATTAAAAACTAAGGTGTCATCAACCAAGGTAGAGGGTCGACCTATGTGTAGGTCGCTCTCTTCCTTGGAGTGACTGTGGGAGCCGAGTACTCCCATGGGGCCTTAGCCCACATAGGCTACGGCCCCATGGAGGCCCTTTGGCCCCATGGGGATTGCCCCATACAATATACAATCTCAAACATTTAAAATTTTATTTATACATAATATAAGTTGATAAAAAAATTCAATTATAGTCTAGTTTTATTTTAAACCATCAAATGAATTCTTCCTTGCACATAATTCATACACACACACATATATAAACCCGCTACACACTTAATTAAAGAATTTAAAAATTCTAATCACTAGATCATCATTCAATAGAAATTTGAGTCTCATGTATGCTTTGTTGAACCTGTAATGCAAAATGATAAGGATTGAGAAGATAATTTCAACCCATTCAATCTTCAATATGAACATTCAATAATATATCTAAAATTTTAAGAACATTTCAAAACGTATTTTCCAAAAAATTAAATGGTTATAAGAGTACTTGGGAGAAAGATTTAAAGAAAAATATTTAGTTGTAGTTATTTATTGGTTTTATAAGATTAGTTATTATTTTCTATTTAGATTTTTAAAAAAAATTTCTTTATTCCAAACAATTGCAAATGTTACTTAATATTCTGAACTAAAAATGCTTTTAAAATAATTAGAGGGAAGTTAAATGATTAGAGGAGAATTTTTTTAAAAAGTATTAATTAAATCAAAAATTTGAAATGTTTCACATCCTTAAGTAACCCATTTAGTTAAGTTTGAAGTTAAGTTTCAAATTGAAGTGATTAAAGGAATATAAGTCACAACTTTAAATGGGACAAGGAAATAAATACATAATGCAATTTCAAGAGAAATAATTGCAAAGAATGGTTATAGGTAAGTCTTAATAACTTGTGGAAATATATTTATGATGGTTAATTCAAACTTGATTAAATTTCTAATAGAAGTTTGATTACTTGATTTTTGATAATAGTATAAGCAGCAATAAGTAATTATAATAGATCTTTTCTCTATCTTTATTCACTACTTAAAATAATTTATTATAAATAATAGCAAATAAGTATGGGAGTGTCCCAATAGTGAATTTATTTTGCAAGGATTAAATTTATGATTTCTTAAAGTTTTGGAAAATTAACTAGGCCAAATAATCAAGTAAAATTAATTAAGTATAAGATTGTTGAGCTTGTTGTTAATTATTTCAAAATCAAATAATGCACTTTATTATATTATGATCCCATTTGTTGATCATGGTGTTAACTTTATAGACTTACAAATGTATTCTTTCCTATTAAAAAATATTAGTCAATATTTGTTAGTAAATTAGTGAAGGACACAATACTCTCTCCCTCTCTCTAAGGCAACATATTAATCATAGACATAAACCTTGTCTAATTAGTAGGTATTTAACTAATTTTAAAATTCCTTTCCACAAACATGTTTCCTCATGTAGGGTTTGAGATAGAGCATCATAAATCAATCTTGGTTTTTTGTTCAAATTTAGTACAAAGGAAAAAAAAATGTTTGTGATGTGTTTTAGTTGTGAAAAATAATGGGCATCAAAAGGTAGGTGATATAGAGATAAGTAGGGAGAGAGAGAGAGATCCACGTTCCATTTTGTGTCATATTTTAACCTTTTTCATATGCCTTCATCCATTCTCATATTCTATTTTCATACCATATTATGCCTTTTCACCACTTTTAGCTGCCTATGATTAAATCAAAATAAGAGATATTTAATTTAATTTTAAGGTAAAATATGAAAATTAATTATTGGATTGTATTTAATAATGAGTATTATCATTTTAGCCTTGAGAAAATAGAGTTTTTTAGCATATTAACAAAGATGGAAAGTACCAACTTTCTAGTTGCAAGCAATATTTTTTACTTAATTTATATTTTATGTTGTTGTAATGGCCCCAAGACTAAAATAAATCTATACATTAAATTAACTAGTTGATATATAAATAATGATATCATTTGCAAATATAGAACAACTCATCTATTTGGAGGTGTTGTTATACCCCCTACCCCTATATTCATGCGTAATTACAAATTATAAGTTTTAAACCACAAAATGAAAGGGAGGCATGAAAATAGAAACTAATTTGTTAGCTGCCTCATTCCTTATATAAAGAATGGCATGAGAGATATAAGGAGGCATAAATGACACAATAAAAGATAGACTAGAAGATAGCATGGTGTGTAACAATAAAATAAGGTTGAAAATGAGTGTAACAATAATGTAACAACAAAAGGAAGTGAAAGAGTGGTATGTAGGAAATAACACATATGTAGCAATGTGGAAGAATTTGTAGCAACATAAATCAATATATGTATTCCTTTCATATAAATAAATAAATAAATAAATAAATAAATAAATAAATAAATATATATATATATGCAATGTGATTTGAAGAGTACTTAGTAGCAGAGTTTTTAACCATTGTGTTGAAGAAGAGGAGGGTCCCCTCTGATGAAATGCAATGATGTCATTTTATTTATGTGTGTTTTATTTTAGTCTGGTTTTCATATTAAAATGTGTGAGAAACAATCATAAATTAGATTATTTTTAATTATTGAGATCTTTTATTTACATGTTCTCAATTTGGTTTTTAGATTTGAATGTTTTGATTATATGGGAAAAACAAGTTTTGAAGGGACCCGAAACACTTTACATCACATTACAAAAAAATGCTCCTATGAGAGATAAACACATTATAGCATAAACAATAGCCAAAAGAAAACCAACAGCCAAAAAGAAGTGACCCAACAACAGAAAAGAAGTGACAAAAAAAAAACAAAAACACAAAAAACTATTTCATATTTTTCAAGGTGTTGGCCACCTCAATCTCCTAATTGTAGTGCAAGTTAACCATGTCCATTAATTCTTGCTTTTCTTCTTTGAACGTCTTCCTAAGGTTCCCCCTTGTTCTAGTGCTTGGGCCTTTGGCCTCTTCTTTGACAGTCTTTTTCCCCTTACCTTTGGAGGTCTGCTCCTTCTCAATCATTTCCATGAAGTACAAATGATCGTCCCCGAGCTGACTAATCTTACCAAACAAAACCTTTAGGGACTCCACACTATTTTTAATGAAACTATGAATAACCTGTAGTAATTTCTTGATATGCTCATTCGTTTTTAGATTTGACTATTGCAATATTGCAGTTTTATAAATCTACATAGTTCTTATAATAGAATGTGTTACAAGTATGTGTAGATTGGTTTTTCCATTGATTTCAACCACATGTGTTGTCATTGGTGTCAATTGGTTGATGGAAGAGGTGTTAATTGAATTGTTTGGGTGTGTACATATAGTTGAGATATCGAGAAAGTGTTGTGAGTACATGGAGCTATTTGATGAAGAGTCTAGAGATGATTTGAGAGGCTAAGATAAGTTGAGATAATGTCTCTGGTGCTTGGTTTCCATGTGCTTTTGAGAAAATTTGAAGAAAAGAGAAAACAATGTGTGTTCAGTGATTCAAAATGTGCTCTGGGATGTGCTCCGTGTTTCTTCTATGATGATGCTATGCCTATGTGGTTTAGATATGTTGGTAAGAGATGTTCAAATATGTTATATTCAAGAGATGGTATGCTGGATCATTGTACAATAGAAGTTGTGTTCACCAGTGTGTGACTGTGTATTGCAGAGGTGTTTGGGATCAATGTTTTGGCTTCACATTTCTTCGCAATTGTGCTTTAGGTCTTTCAATTTTGAGTGAGAGTTGATGGTGTTGGTTTCTTGCCTATGTCAAGAGTATTCATGGTTTGGTGTTCTAGAAGATGGTCTTCCAAATAACATTGTTTGGTAGAGTTGTTTGAGTGTACGAACCTTGTACATTCTTCGAGTGGAAGTTGTTGTGAAGGATTTTGATGGATTTCAGGATGTTGGAGGAATATTATAGATCATGTTGAAGCATTTTATGTGGTTCATAAGTCATCTTGAGATTGATGAAGCATGTACTTAATTGATTAATGGTGTTTGCACATGTAATGATCGACTTGGTGTTTATACTACATGCGAAGGATAAATATTGTTTGTGGTAGCGTGTGATTAAGTGGTGTTGTTGATTTGGGTCCCAATTAAGTTTTGATGTGGTCTGCATTCACTTCTACCCACCATGGAAGTGTTTTGGCATCGACCTAATTTGAAATTGCACATTTGAGGTGCATTTTCGACCTTGTAAAGGGTTTCAAGGTTGAGGATAGTATAAGTATGAGTTGAATTGTTAAAGGAGGTGAAGAAAGATGCAAGATAGATGAGTTTGTGAATTGTATGATGCGAGTGATGCAAAATTAAGAAGATAAGTGCAAACTTTCAAGTGTTGGATTACCAGATATAGTGAGAAAAAGGTGTCTATAATCATTAAAATAGGTTGTGAAGATGTTGGATCTATTGTGGTGGAATATTTGTTGCATTGAGATCATGTTCTTTGTGTAACATTTCTTCTCTATCTTCTTTTCTTTTCGGCAGTGAGCCTTAGTTGTGAGCCTTTCTAGATAGTGTGTCCTATTTTGACAGTGAGCCCTTGTAATTGGTTTTTCTACTACTTATATTGTGAGCTAATCCTCACTGTGTTTTTCCCTTCTTGGGTTTTCCACATAAATCTAGTGTTCTCTTGTGTTTGGTGTTGAATTTGTTTTAGGTTTTGTTATTTACTTTTCATGTTAATTCATCATAACAAATTAAGGGTTTAATGAATGTTTGTGGATCTAAATGTTAACGAGGGTTTTGATGTTTTGATAAGATGCAACTGATTCACCCCCCTATTAGTTGTCTTGATCATTCAACAATTGGTATCAGGGCAAGGTTCCTTGGAGAAAATCTTAACAACTTGAGGTAGATCTGGGATGGCGAAGAAGGAGTTTCCTATGTTTGATGGCACAAACTATGCAATCTAGAAAGTGAAGATGGAAGGCTATTTGGTTTACCTTGGATATGATGTTTTACAAGCAGTGAAGACCACTTACACTATACCTACAAATGGACTGAGCACAATTGATGAGATCAAGGCCTATGAAAAAAATGGTAAAGAAAGGTTTGTTCTTTTGAGTAGTCTTGCAAATTCTGAATTAGTGAAAGTTATGGATTTGAAAATTGCTAAAGAAATTTGGGATAAGCTAGAAAGTATTTATGAAGAAGATGATAAGGTTAAACAAGCTAAGATGCAAAATCTGAAGACACAATTTGAGATCTTGTGAATGTCTAAAGAAGAAAATATCACAAGCTACATACATAGAGTTGATGAAATTGTCAGTGAAATCAAAGGTCTTGGAGGAAAGGTCAAAGAACCTAAAGTGGTAAAGAAAATTCTTAGAACTCTTCCTAAATCTTACGGTCAATTGAAAATTTCAATACTTACACTAGAGATCAGTTGTATGGTACACTAATTGCATTTGAAATGAGAGAGTTTAGTTCAAATACTGGTGTGAAAGTGGAGATTGCTTTTAAGGCTAGAAAAACAGAGAAGACTGAAGATTCATATTAGGATGATCTTGATGATGTAGAAGCTAACTTTATGAGAAGGATGAAAAAGGGCACTGGTAAGTACAAAGGTAAATTACCTTTCAAATGTTTCAGTTATGGACAAATAGGTCAATATGCTTCAAGATGTCCAAACAAAAGTGTGAACAATAAGAATAAGGAAAACAAAGGTAAGATGATCAAGAAAAGCTATTATGTTAGAGAAGATGCTAGTATTTCTGATGATGAATTTGATTATGGAGACTAAGATGATAATGAATGCTTGTTCTTGGCTTTAAAAGATGAATCTATTTTTTTTAACTCTAAAAGATGTGTGAAGGAAATTTCTCTAGAGACAAAGGATACAAAGGTTAAGGCTAAAGGTACTTTGGTATCTTCTTTTCATGTTAGACATGATAAGAACTATTGGATCATTGATAGTGACTACTCAAATCATATGACCAGATACAAGAGTAAGTTTGTTAAACTTGAAAAAGATGGAGGACTTGTTAAATTTAGAGATGATTCAAGTGCTAAGATTTGTGGAATAGGTTCAACCAATTTTGATGGAAAGCATAATATTGATGATGTTTACTATGTCAAGGGTTTAAGGAATAATCTTTTGAGTGTTGGAAAAATGTGTAGCAAAGGCTATAATCTTATGTTTCAGGATGATGGATGTGAGATCATTTTTTTTTTTGAAACTGTAATTGCTGCTAGAAAGAGAACATATGGAAATGTTTATCAACTCAAGGGGGATGATGGCCATTGTTTTATGACTCAAATTAATGAAACCTGGTTATGAAACAGAAGGATGTGTCACATCAATTTTGACAACTTGATTAGAATCGGTTCAGTTCAAGCAATGAGAGATTTTCAAAGGATTACAAAAACTATTGATGATGTCTGCAAGGAGTGTTAGATTGGAAAGAAAACAAGATGAAGTTTCAAGGGTAAAGAAAAATCTTCTACCAAATTGTTGGAATTGGTGCATACAGACCTTTTTGGTCCTGCAAGAGTGAGAAGTCTTCAGGGTGATAGGTATTTCATGCTTTTGATTGATGATTATTATAGAATGACATGGGTTACTTTTCTTAGAGAAAAATTTGAAGCCCTAGATAGATTCAAAGCATTTAAAGTTATGGTTGAGAATGAAATGGATTGGAAGATCAAATTTTTGAGGTCTAAAAGAGGTGGAGATTTCACCTCTAATGAATTTAACATGTTTTGTGAGAATCATGGCATAAAGATGCACTTGTTTTCTCCTAGGAATCCTTAGCAAAATAGAGTGGTTGAAAAAGATCAAATATTGATTGTAGTTGTGTACGTTGATGACATAATTTTTGGAGTAAATGAGGCTATGTGTAAGAAGTTTGTAGAAGAGATGCATAAAGAGTTTAAGATGTTTATGTTTGGGGAGATGAATTTCCTTCTTGGGCTACAAATCAATCAAGCAAATAAAGGCATATTCATTTCATAGTCAAAGGATGCCAAATAAATGTTGAAGAAGTTTGGAATGGAAGACTCCAAACTGGTATGTACACCTATGGTTATTGGTTGCAAATTGAGCAAGAATGATGAATCCCCTAAGGCTGATTAGAGAAAATACAGATCTATGATTGGTGGGCTATTATATCTAACTGCTACTAGACCGAACATCATGCATGCAATTTATCTTGTGGATAGATTTCAAGAAGATCCTAGAGAGTCACATGTTGCAGTAGTGAAAAGGATATTTAGATACCTAAAGGGCACTTCAGATCATGGATTATGGTATCCAAAAGATACTAATTTCACATTGAGTGCTTACACAAATGCAGATTGGGTTGGTTGTGTGGATGACATAAAAAATACTTGGTGGTGGTGCATTATTTCTTGGATGTAGATTGGTGTCATGGTTAAGTAAGAAACAAGATTCAATTTCTTTATCTACGGTAGAAGCTAAGTACATTGTAGAAGCATCTTGTTGCACAAAAGTGTTGTGGATGATGCAAACATTAAAGGATATCAGAGTGGTGTATGATGAGCCTATTTCTATCTTTTTTCACAATACAAGTCTAATAAACATTTCAAAGAACCCAATGATGCATTCAAGGAAAAAAAATATTTGAATTAGATATCACTTTCTAAGAGAGAAGGTTGTGGAGAATGAAGTGAAGCTTGAATATGTGCCTACAAAGGATTAGATTGCTGACATATTCACTAAGGCTCTTCCTAAGGATACTTTTGAGTATCTCTAAGAGAAGTTGGGGGTTATTGTCCCTCCTTCTTTGAACTAGACATATAAGGAAATGCATTAGTCTAGTGGATCTCATGATCTATCCTTTATTCTAGACTGATGTTGGTGGATACCTTTTAGGGGGAGTAGGTAGTGGTATTACAGATTGTTGCAAATTGGTGTGTGCTCCTAAGGAGGAGTATTCAGAGTAGTTGAAAGTAAGTTGTGCAGTGCAAGAGGGGGAGAATAATGTAAACATTTTATCCTTTTCCATTGATGTCAAAGGGGGAGAGAGAATCATTTGAAAAAGTGCAAGATGTCAAGGGGAGAAAGTTATGTATGTTGTCTAATCATTATTATCAAAGGGAGAGTGAATCATGTGAAAAAGAAAAAAGTTGAAAGGGGGAGAGACAAATGTTGTGTAGGTTGTCTAATCGTTAAAAAAAAAAGAGGGAGAGTTGTCTTTGATGGTTTTTCACATCTTGTGTTGCCATCAATGATAAAGGGGGAAATTGTTGCAAGTATGTGTAGATTGGTGTTGTCATTGATGTCAACCACATGTGTTGTCATTGGTGTCAACTGGTTGATGGAAGAGGTGTTAATTGAATTGTCTGGGTGTGCATGTATAGTTGAGATATTGAGGAAGTGTTGTGAGTACATGGAGCGATATTTATGATGAAGAGTTTGGAGATGATGTGAGATGCTGAGATGAGATGAGATGATGTCTCTAGTGCTTGGTTTCTAGGTAATTTTGAGAAAATTTGAAGAAAAGAGAAAACAATGTGTGTTCAGTGGTTCAAAAAGTGCTTCAAGATGTGCTTTATGTTTCTTCTGTGTTGATGCTATTCCTATGTGGTTCGAATATATTGGTAAGATATGTTCAAAGATGTTATATTCAAGAGATGGTATGTTGGATCATTGTATAGTAGAATTTGTGTTCACCAATGTGTGACTATGTATTGCAAAGGTGTTTGGGAGAAATATTTTGGCTCCACATTTCTCTGTAGTTGTGCTTTAGGTCTTGTGATTCTAAGGGAGAGTTGATGGTGTTGGTCTCTTTCTTGTGTCAAGAGGATTTGTGGTTTGGTGTTCTAGAAGATTAACAGTGTTTTGTAGATTTTTCTGAGTGTACAAAACTTGTACATTCTTCAAGTGGAAGTTATTGCGAAGGATTTTGATGGATTTCAGGATGTTGGAGGGATATTCTAGATCATGTTCAACCATGTTATGTGGTTTGCATATTGAGATTGATGAAGCATGTACTTAATTTATTAATGGTGTTTGGATGGGTAACGACCGACCTGGTGTTTACACTACATGCAAAGGATAAATATTGTTTGTGGTAGCGCGTGATTAAGTGGTGTTGTTGATTTGGGTCCAAATTAAGTTTTTATGTGGTCCACATTCACTTCTACCTACCACGAAAGTGTTTTGGCACCGACCTAATTTGAAATTTCACATTCGAGGTGCATTACCAACCTTGGAGAGGGTTCAAGGTTGAGGAAAGTATAAGTATGAGTTGAAATCTTAAAGGAGGTGAAGAAAGATGCAAGATATATGAGTGTACGAAGTGTATGATATGAGTGATGTAAAATTGAGAAGAGAAATGAAAAATTTCAAGTGGTGGATTACTACATACAGTGAGTAAAAGGTGTCTATAATCATTCAAATAGGTTGCAGAGGTGTTGAGGCTATTGTGGTGGAATCTTTGTTGCATTGAGATCATGTTCTCTATGTAACATATCTTCTTTATCTTCTTTTCTTTCCAGTAGTGAGCCTTAGTTGTGATCCTTTATGGATAGTGTGTCCTATTCTAGCAGCGATCCCTTGTAATCAATTTTTCTACTACTTATATTGTGAGATAATCCTCACCATGGTTTTTCCCTTCTTGGGTTTTCCACATAAATATGGTGTTCTCTTGTGTTTGGTGTTGAAGTTGTTTTAGTTTTTGTTATTTACTTTTCATGCTAATTCATTATAATAGATTAAGGGTTTAATGAATGTTTGTGGATTTGAATGTTAATGGGGGTTTTGATGTTTTGATAAGATACAACTGATTCACCCCCCCACTCTCAGTTGTCTTATTCATTCAATAGACTGTTGCAATAGTTTTTATAATATTTTTAGTAGAGTTCTTGTAGCAGTTGCCATCAATGTTTTTTTAGTTGCATCTCATCCACACTCACCTCACTATCTACAACCCTTAGACATACAACTATTGCACCTTTCACAAGTTTACTTCCTCAGATTGACACTTAGACCAAACTAAATTTAGTTATTAATATTAAATATTTCTCGTTATCTACCCTCAATTTTGGCCTAGAGAGAGAGTTCTTGAGCTCAAGGGAGAGAGTTAGATAAAGAGATGGAGATAGTGAGAGAGAGGTATAAAGTGTAAGGGATAAAAAAATAGTGATATATATGATAGAGCTTGTTGATTACTAAAATTTGACCTCTTGACTACTGAAATTTGACAAACAAAGAGTGATATATATATATATATATATATATATATATGATAGAGCTTGTTGATTACTAAAATTTGATCTTTTGACTACTGAAATTTGACCTGCTAATTATTGAATTTTGACTAAGTCTAAATTTTTTAATATCTTCCAAAATTAAGAATTTGCATTATAGCTCCTAGAAATCTAAAACCATTCTCAAACATCCTAAAACTATATAGATGAAATATAACTTAAAGTATAAGAAAGTAAACATCCATATATAAATGTCACTTATATATTGACATTTACTTTCTTATAATTTAAATGTTTATTTCATGTATATAATTTCATTGGAAGAGAAAGATAATTTTTCAAAGAAAAACATAATGTGAGTGCATTATGTGCAATCCCATAACACAAATGCATTTCATTATAACACACTTGCATTTTTTCTTTTTCGAGACCAAAAAATGGAGTGGCCACTTTTTGGTCCCCCATCTTGATACACATGCCCCTTTATACTTTCTCATATCTCTTGGAAGGCATGTGATTTCTCCCAAGAGGGGCAACCTCTCTAAGGGTGGTGTCTATCTCCAAAAGGTGACACCACTTTTTAAAATATTTTTATATATTATTTTCTTGGGAACTAGACATGGGTCAGCCCATGATTTAAATATTAATTTAACTTTAATTTGCAAAATTCAAAGAGGGACATCTTGGTGGAGGGCACCAAAATAGAGGGGATTCATCCATCATCCTTCAATGATCATAAACTTGTCTTTAGTGCCTTGGAATGGTGCAATATACCCTTAAATAATGGAGATTCAAACCTGATTTTTTTTGGACTATGATTAGTGGCCTTTCAACTTCAATGATTAGATAATGATTTCCTTTGACATCAATGACAATTAATTCCAACAATCTCCCCCTTTGTCATTGATGACAATTTTGCATAGAAATAACTAGTGAATCTAACAAGAATATAATGCTCTCCCTTTCTATAATTCTCCCCCTTTGACATCAATGGAAAAGGAATGTGCATCACTTAAAAGAAGCCATGAAGCTATAAAATAATTCAGTGATTAACTTCCCTTGATATAATGCTTCTCCTTAAGAACTTAGTGACCAGATGAAAAAGATATCACCCACAATTTTTGTTTGAGATACTCAAAAATTTCTTTTGGAAGAGACTTTTTGAAAATATCTACAATTTATTCTTTTGTGGCAATGTATTCCAACTTGAAATTCTATTTTGCTACATGTTCTCTTAAGAAGTGATACTTGATGAAAATATGCTTTGTTCTAGAGTGCATAATATGATTTTTCAAAATAGTTATTGCAATTATGCTGTCATAGAGTAAATAAGATAATCATATTCTACCTTAATGTCTATCAGTGTTTGAATCATCCAAAGTACTTGAGTGAAACATTATGTTGCTGCTATGCATTTAGCCTTTGTTGTAGATAAAGAAACAAAATCTTATTTCTTGCTTAACCAAGATACAAGACTACTACCAAGGAAAAATTATCTTCCACTTGTACTCTTTCTATCATCAATATTGTCAGCCCAATATGCATTAGTATATGCTACTAGGGTGAAATATTCACCTCTTGGATGTACCATAAACCAAAATCCAAAGATCCCTTTAGATATTTAAATATTCTTTTAACTTCTTGCACATGGGTTGATTTTTGTGCTATTTAAAACCATGCCACCATGCCTACAACTTGCATAATATCTAGTCTTGAAGATGTCACATATACCAGACTCCAAATCATAAACATGTATAGAGTTGGAATTGCTTTTGGGGATTCATCATCTTTACTTAATTTGTATCTTGTGACCATGGGTATGCTCATGGGTTTCAATATTTCATCTTAAACTTCTTCAACATCTCCTTGATATACTTGGTTTATGAGATGAGAATGCCTTTGTCAGATTGAGAATTTTGTAACCCAAGAAAGAATGGTAACTCACCAAGCATGGACATCTCAAACTCCTTTCACATTTTCATAGAAAAATCTTGACACATTTTATCACTACTACCTCCAAAAATAATATCATCCACATAAGACCACAACAATCAACTGATCATCACCTTTAATATTGATGTAAATATTGCTATAAAAAATTCCCCCTTTGAAACCTTGTCATTGTAGATTCTTTTCAAGTCTAAAGTGCCAAAATCTTGGGATTATTTCAGCCCATAAAGTGCTTTCTTTAGCTTGCACACATAATCCTTATCTTTTGATAAGAGGAACCCTTATGTTTTTTCAATATATATATGTTCCTCTAAAATTTCATTGAGAAAAGCTGACTTGACATCCATTTGATAAAATTTAAAGTTCTTAAAACAAGAAAATGCCAAAAAATTCTAATAGCTTCCAGTTGTGTAATAAGAGCAGAAATTTCTTTAAAATCAATACCTTCAATTTGAGCATACCCCTTACAAATTAATCTTTCTTAGAAAAATGGGGCGTTTGTGTAAGGAACAAATCTATAGTTTTATCATCCTTCTTTCCAAAACTTTCTAGGATGGCTTCACCTATAGCTATAATATCTAGTGTTTTTTCAACCATGGGCACAATATGTAAGGTATTAGTCTCACCTTTTTCCTTTTGGATTATTTTAATTAATTTTTTCTTTATCTTTACCTTTTATTTCTACCTATGCTTACAATCTCCTTGTTATTTTTATTCCTAAAAGATGTGTTCTGGTTGCATTCCACATAGTGTGTCTAGGAACATGTCTCACCAATGTTTATAGTATTTACCATTAGCAATAAGGTATTTAGGTATCTAAATACTCCACTTATATGCTTCATCACAACATATTTCCCTATGACATATCTACCTAGTTGTATTACTATTTTTTGTAGCTCATTGGTATTACTCACACAATTTTTCTCTAACACCGATAAAAGTACTTCCAATGGATAAATATATCATCTTTATAATGTAGGGATGAAATTTATCTTTTATAAATTTCATCATGTCTACCTACTTTGAAATTATAGTATTTTTACTATTAAGGGATAATTTGTTGCAAACCTAACTTGTTGGGGGAGATTTTTAGAAGGTTGTTTGTCATTTCAAGAAGATTGTTGGGTTGGCAACATGAGCATAATAGTATGGAGAGATTGCTAAATATTGATGAGAATATGGTGTTTTCATTGATGGAAACTCATTATTGATGGAAATCCATGGAAAAGATGTAGAAGTGTTGGTCCAAAAAAGACCAGATGGTTGGATAATTGCCTAAGTATCAGAATGTAGTTTCAACATTCAGAGAACTAGTTTTTGGGTATGCATTGCTTTGTTATGAAGAATTTGGTTATGTGCTTTTGAGGTAATGTTGATGCATGCTGGAAGAATCTAAATCCAAAGTTTCATGACTTGATGCCTTTCATAGTTAAAGATAATGGTGCTAGAGTATCGGTCTAGAAATGAAAGAGTTACAGTGATAAAGTGTATGTTGGAATGCTTCATATTCCACCACAGGTGAATATTCTAGTATGCAGATCTGCAAAAGTGTTTGAGGATGTAAATAGTGTGTACATTCCAAGTGGCAAGAGTTTTGGTAGTTTGTGTGTCGAGTTGTGAGTGAATAGTTGGTTCATTTGGTTTTACTTCACTAGTTTTGCTATGTGGTGCTAACCTAAATGTTTTGAGGTTGTGTGGAGTTGAGTTATATAGGAGGAAAAATTGTGGGAGTAATTATAGGTCATGTTGACCTCTCTTAATGCATTATACACTTTGGTTCTTTCTGCAAGGTGTGTGTTGGTATTTTGGGCCGAAAAGTTTCAAGGATGCATGGTACATCTATTAGGCTGACCTAATCAATGTTTTGGTTGGATGTGGTGTATATACAAGGTTAATTCCTTTTTTGGATGGATGGTATGTGAGATAATTAAGAGTGTACGAGATCTGATGTAGAGAAGTGCGAGTTGTGATTGAGGTGAAGTATGAAGTGTGTCAAGTCAATTTTTTGAGATTTAGTGGAATTGTATCTTCAACATAGGTCAAATGCATTATTAGTAGTTCACATTTGGTAGTGAGCCACCCCTTTCTCTATTTATTTCTATTCTAGGTAGTGAGCCTTTCTCTTTTGGATAGTGAGTCAACCATTTTGTATCAAACATTTAACCGGTTGCAATATATATTGTGAGCTAATCCTCATCGTGGTTTTTCCCTTTTTGGGTTTTCCATGTAAATTTGGCGTTCTTGTATTCTTTGATGTGATGCATGCTTTCTATGTTCCTTTCCATTACTACAAGTTTAATGTGATGCATTGAATGAATGTTTAAAGTTGATAAAGTTAATGATTTTTAGTGAATACTGATTCACTCCCCCTCTCAGTATTCTGAGTGTTCAATAATTTTTATTAGAGCTTGGTTCCTTCAATTGGAATGATCATTGAGGTAGATCTTGGAGTTTGAACACATGGCTACAAGGAAGTATCCTATCCCTTCAGAAGAAATTATCCATGAGGGGTTTACTGAAGAAGATTGTGAGGTTGATATGGAAGGAGAACTGAGATCAACCCTTGATGATTTGGATAAAGAAGAAGCTAAGAATATATATCTAAAAAGAGGATCTTAATGATGTAGATGAGTGTATCAATAAGTTGAGAGAGAAACTCAAGAAATCTATAGAAAGAGTCAAAGAAACAAATGAGCAACTCAATCAATTGAATGAGGCTATCACCAATCTGAAAGTGCAAGTTGAGGAAGGGAAAAGAGTCGAAGAACATCTGAATTCCAAATTAAGAGACAAATCTAAAGAATTCTCAAAGCTTGAACAAGAGATTGTAACCTTAAGATCAGATCTGGAGAAAAAAAATTCAGGAAGACAAATTCAAGAAGAGTTCCACAATGTTTGTTGAGATGATTGCAAATCAAAAGGCTTCTAAAGACAGAAGGATTAGGGTTTGAGAAAGGAGAAATTTTAAAAGTAGGCCAAACTACAAACAATGTTGAGAAGAAGAATGACAAGAAGAAAAATGCCAAACAAGTCCAAAACCAGAAGCAATATTTCAAGAGGCCATCTATTAGAAAACCAAATGCACAAAGGTGCTCATCTTTTAATGGCTATTGTTATTCCTACAATAAATTTGGACATAGAGCTATAGAATGTAGGTGTATAATGAGTCATAATTTTCAATCATTTCCCGGTTAGTGCTATATATGAAATAGATTTGGTCATAGAGCTAGTGAATATAAAAAATAGATGATGAATCGCTACAATAATTGTATGATGTTTCAATCTTTCAATGGCTAACATTATACATGCATTGGATTTGGGAATAAGACTAATGAATTCAAATCTAGAATGGCTAGAAGTAATCTTGTTCAAAAGGGTGTCACATGCCAGAAATGCAACAAACCAGGAAACAAATCAAAGTTTTGTAGAATCAAGAATGTGAAACCCTTTGTTTCACAGAAGAAGGCTAATCCGGTAAAGAATACAGATTTGGTGGAGATGAAGGAAATGAACAATATCTAGAAAAAGAAAGGAGAGAACAAAGTAAAGAATGAGTCTGTGCTAGCTCTCGGTGTAGATGTTTCCTCCGAAAACTAAATGAGGAACTTTGGCTTAGGGGGAGTTTTAGCAAAAAAATCTTCAAGCTCCCACCAAAGTTGTGGTGTTGATGCCTTCAACACGCTGGTACATGTGTATATCGACATGGTTAATTTATTGATGGTATTTCCAATATGAAACTCCCTATTGTGGATATTTGTGGAGATAATTAAGGTGGTTGTGACTACACAGTTAGGGTTTGTCATCTTTTTGACCTAATTTTGTTCACTACAATCAATGCACTTTAGGTCTTGAAAAAAGTGTTTATATGTAATTTCACATATTTTTAAGTCATTTGTAATTGAGCATTTGAAGACCGAAGAGTAGAGCAAAAGCTAATTGAAGTTTTCTTGAGTTGTGCGAAACCCTCTCGAAAAAAATTTCAAAGGTATTTATCATTTCTTGATAAACCCTAGATTCATAAGTGATTCATATTATATGCTCCTCAAGTCATTGATGTCTTGAAATAGTGAAGAACTAAATTTAATAAACACCCTTTCAAATCCATGGAGACGGATCCAAAAGGTGCTTTTTTGAAAGTTTTGTATGGTGTAATTCATACTAAGGATGTGAGAATATAAATCCACACGAAAATGGAAGAATATGATCATGAAAAATTGGGAGAGTTTTTGGTTAATGAGCTAATTGGAGATGGCTTTGAGTTGAAACCTAAATTTGGGAGCTTGACGAAAAAGAAGCTGGATGTGTGGAATAATTTTCCAAACTTTTGTCATGAGAATGCATGGGTTAAGTATGTACTGATCCATATTCATGAAAATTTTATGTGGTTGGATATGCCGCATTTTCTTAACATACAAGCTACTAGGGTGATTATCAATCTATTCTCTAAAGGACCCATTCTAACAATGAAGGCCATGAAAAATGAAATAGTAATGAAGCTAACTGGTGCAAAATTTGACAAGCGTGCCCTAACCATAAATGACATAGATGATTCAATAGTTAAGTATACATCAATGATGATTGACTACAAGATATATTACACTAGCAGAGGGAACTTTGTGTCAGCCACGACAATACACACTGCTCACCAAATGGTGAAAGAGGGTCTGGACATTGATTTATGCAAGCTCTTGAGACACGAGTTGACGGAGAAACTATAGAAGACCAAGGATTATTGGTACCCATTCTAGTATGGTACCCTTATCATATGTTTATTGTTTTACTTTATTAGAGATTTTCTTGGTGTGAAGAATATAGTATGGTTGGATAGTATTCTCATTGCAATTCAGATTATAGATCATTTAAGAAGGTTTGGAGACCTAAAACTCAAAAAAATATGCTATGGGGTTTCTTTAGGACCTTTCAAGAAAAGATGCAAGAAAGAGAAAATATTCCTAAAAGTTTTGTTGAGAAATACAAGAAGGATATAACCTTTATGGTTAACATAGATGAATGCATTATGGAAGTAGTGGGACCCAAAATAGTCTAGATTCTAGAAATGGGATATGAAGTACCAGAATATGTAATCATAGGTCTTGCAAATGTTATGTTGAGAAAAATGAGAGATCCAACTGTAGATAGGTTTGGAACCTATGAGGAGAAGTCCAATGAAGTGCATCTAAAGCACAAGGAAAAATAAATAAAGAAGAATGTAGAGAAGATGAATGCAAAATTGGAGGAGATTGTTGGTTCTTCAAAAGGGTTTGTGGAGAAAATAAAAGCCCCCTCGGTGGCTCCATAGGGGACACCAAGCACAAGAAGTTCTATCACAACCTCTACTCCCTCTTTAGTTGTTCCCAAATCCTTTAGATCTATGCTCGCAGTTGGTGTTAAGAAGAAAGCTACATCCAATACCCCTGCAACACAAGAAAATCCTTTGTAGAGGAGAAGGAATGAAAAAAGATACAAGAGAAAGATATATCAGCTATGAGGATGAAGAGGACATAGAAGAAGAAGGACCTTAGTTGATCCAGAAAAGGAAATCTGGTGTCTCTCAATTAGAGACAAGTGCAAAGAAAACCAAAGTGGGCATAGTAGATACAAAAAGTGAGGAAGAAGTGGAGAAGTAAAAGAAAGATTTGTCATTCATAAAAGAGAAAATTAAGTCTAGAGAAGGAGAGAAATATCCTAAAGGTAATTGAAACAAGAAGGATAAATACCCTTCGATAAGGGAGCATAGTCCCTTAAAATTAGATGCATTGTTTAATGGGATTGCAAAATTTGGGTCTTTTGGAAGAAACTGCACATATGTACCCGGATGAGAACAATAAAAGTAAGGCTACAATAGAGGAAGCCATTGTGAAGTATGTGGTTACATTTAATATTGGTCTAAGTGAAATTGAAAGTCAGCTTCCAGATGACCTAAAATTAGTTCTGAGTGCGAGAAGGAAAAAAGAATTTGAAGAAGATGCAAAAATAATAAATTTTTCCTTGGAGAAGATTGGTTCTTCTCTCATGGATGAACACAAAGCTAAATTGGGTCAATTTTATCATAGGGAATTTAGAACAATGTAGAGAGTCAACACCTTGATGAGTAGGGATAAAGAAGACATAGATAGGCTAAAAATGAGACACTACAAAAGGTTGCAGATTAAGAAAAAGAACTAGGAATATCTTTGGAGAGCGAAATTAAAATGCAAAATGACAAATTTGCTCCAGAAATCATTGAACCCATTAATGAGCCTGAAAATGCACAAGATGTGCCTATATCTGTGAAAAAAAATGTGCAAGATGTTGTTATAGATAATGCCCCTCCGATAGAGGAGAATGTTGTTGGAGAAGAAAAGAATGATGATGTATAGGCTGCCCTAGAGAAGGAAAAAGCATAGACAGAGTCATATTTTCCCCTCTTGGATGTGGAAAATGATACTGAGTGGAAGGAAGAATAAAAATAAGAGAACCTAGAGAACTTTGAGGTGCAAAAGGATGGAAATTTTCCTCCTCTGGATAGTGAAAAGGCTACTAAGGAAGAGAAGAATGCAAAAGACTGCTCCGATAGTGGAGAGTAGGAGAAGGAGAAAGGGAAAAGGTAGAAGGAAGTACTCAAATAGTTGGTGAATCCTCCGGAGCACCTAGGGATTCTTTGAAAAGTCTACTAGACATGTAGTTTTAGTTACAATCGGTGGTGTTAGTACAACTACTAATTTTTTTGATGCAATAAGGACAAGTTGACATGGACAAAATATATCCTTTACATAAATTACAACTTGGTGATGCATTTCATGCCTCCACGAGAAAGGAGATAATAAAAACTCACCAAAAGAGTGTTGAGATGATTGATGAAGTGGTAAAAGTGCTACAAGACAACTTTATCAGTGCAAATGTTGACAATTCTTTATTTAGTGTGTAGCAACTAAGGCTACTACTTGATTCCTTTAAGGAATATTCTACCAGTTTAGATAAAATATTGGAAAAGGAAATGACTAAGAAGGACAATGACAAGAGGCTGGAAGATCCCTTTGAAAAATGTGTTGTTTCATATGGTAAGTTGTAGATAAGCTTAAAAGATATTTAGAATTGTGTGGAGGAAGCAAAAGTTTTGTTTCAATTCTATTTAAAATGGCTTGTTTCCACAAAGAGCGTAAAAGACCAAATAGACTCAATTGAGTCACATATTACTTAGGCTTCTATTGTCTATGATTTGGTAAGAGATGCAAATGGTGTAACAAGGATACTAATTGAAAATTTCCATGGATAGTTTTTCCATCTGCAAGAGAAAAAAAGAATATAATAATGCAGTATTGTTAGCTCAAAGATCTAGTAAGTGCAAGACTTACTTCTTTGACTAGAATTTTAGCTAATGTGGAGAAGATGTTACAAAGGAATCTAGTACCTAGTTCTCCAAATGAAGGTGAAGAGCTCCATTTGAAGCTTGAGAATCAATGCGGTATACTTGTCTTCGCTAAGGAGTGGGAGACAACAAAGAAGGATTGGGAGGCACACCTTGCAAAATTAAGGGTGTCTAATCAAGGCAACTTTCCCTCCTCAAGTTAAGTTGTACATTTTTATTATGTATACATAGCTTTCCTGATTGCAATGTACATATGTAAAAGTATTATTGTAGTACAATTTTGGTCATTTTTGTTGGATAACTTTGTTTGGGGGATTATCTCTAATGTAAATGACTAAAGAAGTGTTGAGTAAAGGAGTGAAGAAGTAAGGGGGAGTCATTCTCATGTATATACATGTATATCTACAAAGGGGAAGAACAGTTGAAGTAGTTTGAAAAGTTTGACATTGAGAGCCCTTTTCCCTTGATGTTAAAGGGGGAGAAGTTTGAGCAGTTTAAGAGTTTTGAGAGAACCTTGACATCAATGACAGAGGGGGAGATTGTTGGTAACTTGACTTGTTGGGGGAGATTGTTGGAAGGTTGTTTTTCATTGAGAAGATTGTTGGGTTGGAAACATGAGCATGATAGTATGGAGAGATTGTTCAAGATTGATGAGAATATGGTGTTTGCATTTATGGCAACCCATTATTGATGGAAATCCATGGTAGAGATGTAGAAGTGTTGGTTTGGAGAAGGCCAGATGGTTGGATAATTGCCTAAGTCCTAAAATGTAGTTTCAAGGTTTAGAGGACCATTTTTTTGGTTTGCATTGATCTGCTATGAAGAATTTGGTTATGTAGTTTTGAGGTAATGTTGATGCGTGCTGGAAGACTCTAAATAAAAAATTTCATGACTTGATGTCTTTCGTAGTTGAAGATAATGGTGATAGAGTATTGGTTTCAAAATGATAGAGTTACAGAGACAAAGTGTATGTTGGAATGCTCCACATTCCACCACAGATGAATATTTTGGTATGCAGATTTGTAGAATTATTTGAGGGTGTTAGTAGTGTGTATATTCCAAGTGGCAAGTGTTTTGGTAGTTTTTGTGTCAATTTGTGAGTGAACAATTGGTTCATTCAATTTTACTTATCTAGTTTTTTGGTGGTGCCGACCTAAATGTTTTGAGGTTGTGTGAAGTTGAGTTATGTAAGAGGAAAAATCATGGGAGTAATTATAGGTCATGTCAACCTATCTTAATGTGTTATATGCTTTGGTTCTTTCTGCAAGGCATGTGTGTTGGTATTTTGGGTCAACAAGTTACAAGGATGCATGGTGCATCTATTAGGCCAACCTAATTAATGTTTTGGTTGGATGCGGTATATATACAAGGTTAATTTCTTGTTTGGATGTATGGGATGTGAGATAATTAAGAGTGTGTGCGAGATTTGGTGCAAATAAGTGCAAGTTGTGATTGATGTGAAGTATGAAGTGTGTCAAGTTATTTTTCTAAGCTTTAGTAGAACTGTATCTTCAACATAGGTCAGATGCATTATTAGTAGTTCACATTTGGTAGTGAGCCACCCCTTTTACTATTTCTTTATATTCTAGGTAGTGAGCCTTTCTCTTTTGGATAGTGAGTCTACCATTTTGTATCAAACATTTTAACCAATTGTAATATATATTGTGAGCTAATCCTCACCATGGATTTTCCCTTTTTGGGTGTTCCATGTAAATCTGGTGTTTTTGGGTCCTTTGATGTGACACATACTTTCTATGTTCCTTTCCATTATTGCAAGTTTAATGTGATGCATTGAATGGATATTTAAATTTGATAAATTTAATGATTTTAGTGAATAATGATGCACCCCCCCTCTTAATATTCTAGGTGTTCAACAATGGAGGCACTACTTGTTGCCCAAGGAGTTTGTTTTCTATACTGATCATTATGCTTTTATAGTTTATCATTAGTGAAAGTATGTTAAATCAAAGGCATATGAAGTGGGTTGAGTTTATTCAAAGTTATTATTTTGTTTTGAAGCATAGGAGTGGGAAATCAAATTGGGTAGTTGATGCATTAAGTAGGAGGTGCTTGTTGTTGAAAGAAATGAAAGTAAATGTTGTGGGTTTTGTATCAATGAAGGAAATATATGAGGATGAACCTAATTTTGGTGAAGCATGGGCATCTTGTACATGTACAATGGAAAGGGATAGAACTATATGACTGGATTATTTCATTCAGTAAGGGTTGTTATTTAAGGGGCAAAAATTGTGTATTCCAAAAGGATCACTGAGAGATAATTTGATTAGAGAAAAAAATAGTGGTGGACTTGGAGGCCACTTTGGTTGGACAAGACTTTGGGGCAGCTTAGTGAAGGGTACTATTGGCCACAAATGAGTAAGGATGTGAAGAGTATTGTGCAATGGTGTTCAATATGTCAATATGCAAAGGGAACAAGTCAAAAACATTGGGTTATATCAGCCTTTACCAATTCCAGAGAGGTCATGGGAGGAAGTGAGTACGGATTTTATTCTTGGGCTGCCAAAGACTCAAAAAGGTAATGAATCCATTTTTTTTATTGCAGATAGATTTTCAAAAATGGCCCATTTCATTCCTTGTAAGAAGTCAAATGATGCATCACATGTTGCCAACTTGTTTTTCAAAGAAGTTGTGAGATTACATGGCTTGCCAAAAAAGTATTATTCCAGATAGAATACAAAGTTTATTAGTCATTTTTGGAAGACTGTATGGAAGATATTGGGTACAAAATTAACTTTTGGATTAGCCTACTATCCTCAAATGGATGACCAAATGGAAGTGGTAAATTGAAGTCTTGAAATTTTCTGAGGTGTTTGATGAATGAGAAGACAAAACAATGGATGTGATTTTATCCCAAGCTGAATTTTCTTACAATAACTCCATCAATATAAGCATGGGTAAGAGTCATTTTTATATTTTTTTATGGATTTAGCCCAAGAGGGTTTCATGAATTAAGAGATAGTGTTGATTTGGGAAGGAAAAGTATTGTAGCAAAGGATTATGTAGAGTATTTGCAAGAACTACACAAAGAGGTGAAAGATAGGTTGCAAACAAGCACTCATAGGTACAAAGAGAATGTTGATTTAAGGGGACAAGAATTTCAGGAGAAAGAATTGGTTTTGGCACATCTATGGAAGGAAAGGTTCCCACAAGGTACTTACAAAAAATTGAAATGAAAAAATATAGGACCATGCAAGGTGATTAAGAAGTTTTTAGCTAATGCTTATGAGGTAGAGTTACCACTGGGATTGGACATTTCACCAATCTTCAATGTAGCTGATTTAGATCATTTCCATGAAGAGGAAACTAGTGGGAAGGATGGTGTTGTTTCAAATTTTCAAGATATTAAGCAATGGAAACAATAGATACCAGAGAAGAAAGAAGAGGAAATTGATCAAGTAATGGACTCTAGGACAGTCAAGAAGACATGAGGAAAATAATTTAAGGAGTACTTGATCAAATGGAAGGGAAAGAAGATGTAAGATGCAACATGGGTTACAACTTCAAAGCCCCAAATATAGATGAATATTCATGAGCCTTCACTCATGAAACATTCTTTCTTACCTAGGTTGTTTGATGTAGGAGCATCTGGGTGCCCGAGCAATCCTACACACCAAAAAAATTATCTTTGTTTTCCTTTGATTTTTGTTTTGGTTGTGTTTTGTAGGACTACTTTTATTTTAATTTTATTTTCCTCTCAGCTCCTCGAAATTGGACTCAATTAAATTGAATTTGAATTTAATTCAAAATAGAGATGGAGGTGCTAGAAAATTGTCCTTTTTATTAAAATTTGGGAGTTACATAGAGCACCACACCCAAGAAGGAGGAATCCATTTTTGGCATGTTGTAACTCTTTGCATTTAAAATTTGGCATTGAATAGGGAGTGGATGAATTTGGGGGCCTGGTGAAGGAGGTAGTGGAGTGAGATAGTGAAGGGAAAATTTGGAAAAACAAATTGATTTTTCTAGGAAGAGTTGAATGAGGAGAGGTTTTTGATGCCCAAGAAGGAAAAATGGTTAGTAATTCATACATGATGCTAGGAAAAATACATGCCTACCTAAGGAGAAGGATTCGGTAGGAGAAAATGGGAAAAAATCACAAGTTTTTGGAGAGGAATTTGCTTGTGAAGTCAAAGAGGGATGCCCAAGAGTGAAGTAAGGGAAATTTGAAATGGTTTTTCTGCTTTTGTAGTTGAATGAAGGTCTCTTGTAGCATATTGATGTTGGAGGGAACAAGCATGTCTGTAGATGATTTCTTGTTCATTGTTTAGCTCTAGAAATTGTTGTTGAAAGCTCTTGGAGGATTTAATTAATAAAATCAACATGTTCTTGAATTTATTATCAATTCTTGTGTTGAATAATTTGAATTGATCTACAGTCATTTAATTTTATTATTAAGGATCTAGTTTTCCCCATTATTGAGTGAGGAAGCTACAACAACTAACAATCCAATAGGATTTTTGTTTGTTGATCTGCATCAAATGTTCAAATTCAAGAAATATATGAGTGATCTCATGAAGAAAATATTTGTTGTAATGAAGTAAATGAGAAATTAGTTTTTCATATTGAAGATAAAAATTTAAAATTGGAAGAAAAAATTCCAATAATTTCTAATCATGTCCAAGAAACACTTATCAATAATTTTGACACTAAAAATATGGAACCATTGATAGGTGAACATGGTTTACAAAATAATTATGTGGGGGGGCATAAATATGTGGAGGATTATTTTTATTCTATTGATGGTCTTCACTTTTATATTGGTAATATTGCTATAAATATTTCAAGGATTCCAAATGAGCAATAGAAGATAAAATAATTGATTAGTTTATTGATTATAGTTCAATAAATAAAGAGAATACTAGTAGAGAAGAGTAATTGAATAAGTTTGGTTCAATTTAATTACATAGTTTTTTTCATCATGATAAGCTTTCTAATAATGATGAAAAGATGAAGGGTACAAAGTGGAAGGGAAATCCCTTCTCTCAACTTCAATTTTTTCCTGGATGATGTTGTAGGATCTTAGTGTTTTAGCCAAATCCAGTTCATATAGGTTGTAGGTAAAAAATATTTGGTAATAGAAGATTATTTATTGACTTCTAATTATTACATGTGACAAAAAATATTTATGAAGTCAAGGTAGAAGTGTCTTTAGTTGTTGGATGCAAGGGTTCGAAGATGAAGGAATATGCAATATCCTCTATACTTTCAAAGTGTGAGCCATTGATTGAATTATCAAGTAGCATTGTCAATGGGCGTACTTTTGAAGAAAAGGTTTTGAGTTATACAAATGGTGGTAATGAAGATATAACAATAAACCCTATTTTTCCAAAAGAGGTTGAGCATTATTTTTGTAGCCCAATGTATGAAAATAATTCATATATTCTCCTTCCCAGGTCACTACAAAATTCATGTCATCATGAAAAGTATGCAAAAAGTAGTGATAGAGTAATGGATACAACTTTTAGCCAAGTAAATGTAGAATATTTGTTTCAAGTTAAAGATTATTTTTTCATATGGGATCCTTGTGATTTAACTAAAGAGTACAAAAACAATATATTAAGAAGCACACACATGAAGGCTGAAATTATTGATGGTGTACAATTGCAAGGCCGCATTAGTGTTTTTTGGTTCAAAATCCTCAACTTCTAGTTGTATTAAAGTAGCATAGTGGAAGTATGGTGGTGAATGCACTCTCCATTTTGGGCAACCCCAAGAAAGAAATTTTTTGAAAAGAATAAGGTATGTGATGATTTCTATGTTGTGAAAATTGACATGATTATGGATGTAGGATGGTTGCATTCCTTTGATGAGTTACTATATATTTATAAATCTAAGGAGTTTAATTTTACACTTGAATGGAAAGATTTTATGTTTGGAGGTGATTCTAAGGAAACTTTAATAATGCTAATGGCTAAGAGGTCTTCTTATATGCGAAAAGTTGCTTGGAAATCAAGTTACATAGTGATGGAGAGCATGCAAACTATTTGATCACTTAGTAAGCAACATGGTTTTCATTGTTATACGCAAATATTTGTGGAGAATTTTATATTCCTTACATGGTTTTCCACTAATTTTATATTGATCATATTGATTATTGTTGCATAGATTTATCATTTTTGCAGCTATTACATCATTTGTATAATTCTTATTTTGATGATTTCAATTATGAACATATTTATATTGGTGCATTTTGAGGAAATTTAATTACATGATGATGATTGTGGAAGGTCTCCGCTATTAGTGGAAATTAATTTAGACATCATAGTACTAACTTGGAGGAGATTTATGGAGGTCTACAACTATCATGATTTTTGTCGTGCCTTACATGCAAGTTGAGTTGTGCCATGCTTTGGAGAGACCATTCCATAGTAACATTAAGATACTCATTGGAGTCCAAGACTATAACTATGAAGCAAGTGTTTGGGATACTTCATCACGTAAAATGAATAAATGGGTTCAAAATAAACATGGTGGAGAGCACTCAAGACAAACCTTGATTTTTAGGGAATATATGGAAGGAGCTCTCATTCTAATGATAAAATGCTTTAGTTTTAAAGTTGAACTCAATAAGAGGGAGAACATGGTTTCAATTTTTTAATAATAGGAGTAAAAAAAGGGTATGAAATAACTCCCATAATATAGGTCTAGGTAAGCTTCCTTCAAACTATGGCATCTAGTCTACTTGGTATCAAATTTTTATGGTGCTTGATTTTTCATTTTCAAGTTTTCCTTTGAATGAAGAGTACCAACAAGAATTAAGGAATAGTTATTTTGGATACAACCTTACTATTGAGGAAGTTATGACCTCCATGAGAGAGTTTCAAATTGAAGTTCACATAAATACCAAAGCAGCTCAACATAAGCATGGTGGAGAAACTTCAATCTTGGATATTTACACAAAGAACTATCAAGAAGATATGAAGGGAATAAGTGGTGATGTAATGACACAACCACGGTAGGAGGGTCCTCAAGGAGAACTATCCAAACTGTGTAGCAAGAGTAACACAACGAAAGAAATACAGAATATGGAGGCAAATGCAGGTGCAAATATTCTCATTAACAGGAATCTCAATTACATTCGGCTGACAACATCTGTGCTTATAGATTCGGCTCATAGGCCTGATATAAAATGTTCAATAGTACAACATTCCAATATGCTCCTTTATGCGAGTTGAACTCTTACATTTAAAAATCCTTATTATAACTTCACTACTTTCTAATGATCGATTACAAGCTTTATACTATATCCATGATTCTGGGAACATCCCCATTAGCCAAGGATTATCACATTAACCAAGGAAGGAAAATGTAACGTGTGCATGAATAGGTCAGCCTCAAATTTGAATTACTCTATCAACCGGTGCATAAAATGAAGTGTGGACCTATAAGGAAGGTCGGGGACACTCCATGGAACATTTAAAATCACACCGTTAAGATCCACAAGTCACCAGGGCGATCCATGAACGATCAAATTAGCCGATAGGATTGAAAACTATTCCGATGCCGGTTCAAGAAACTGCCAAGAATTTTGGAAGCGATAACTTGTTAGAAAAAGATCCAATCATGCTAAAATCTTGGAATAAGGAAAATGAACATGCCCATGATGTACACAAAGATCCACAGGGTTTGGTGAGTAACTATGATGAATCCACCAATCATGAACTAAGAAAGAAAAAAACAAGAACAAAATTGAAAGGAAATATTTTTTGGTTGATGCAAGATTGCCAAGAACCAAGGGTGCTCTTGCATCAGACATCCAGGGTTATTGAAAAGTGAGTCCCTCACTTTGCTGGGGCTAAAGGAAAACCAAGTCAGTCTACCTCAACCTGAGAAATCCAAGAAGAATCTTCCACTGGTCTACCTTTCCATTTCACAAGATACTCTTTGTACTGTCTTCTTTGAGTCTTTCTCTCATCTGTGATATCCAAAATTTCTTCATTCTCATCTAACCACTGCTTAGGAAATTGGTGTTCCAATCTTACTTCACTGTCTTCTCTGAATTCTACTTCATGGTACTGGTGTAGGTCTCAATGTTGAATATAGGTGATATACCTATGCCATCCGGTAACTCTACTGCATATGCATTTCCAAAATCAAACTTCTTCAAAATATTACAAGGTCCAAACTTCCTCATCTTCAACTTGTTGTATATTCCAACTGGAAATATCTCCTTCCTCAAATATACCATCACTTCATCTCCAACTTCGAATTCCTTATGTCTCCTCTTTTCATCTATTTTCTCCTTATACTTTCGGTTCATGTCTTCTGATTGTTGTTTCACTTGATTATGTACTTTCTTCATATGCTCTACAAATTCTTCTACCTTTGCACTCCTCTTAGCTTCCATACTGATGTCTCTCAACTCTGATATACCTCTAGGATGAATTCCTGTAACAATCTCAAAAGGTGTCTTCCTTGTACTCCTGTTTACTGAATTATTGTAAGCAAACTCTACGTGTGCAAGGAATAAATCCCAACTTCTGGTCTTTTCTCCAACCAAACATCTCAAAAAATTCCCTAAACTCCTGTTCACTACCTCTGTCTATCCATCAGTCTGTGGGTGAAATGTAGAACTGAACTTCAAATCTGTCGTGAACTTTTTCCAAAGTTTCCTCCAAAAGTAACCAACAAACTTTACATCTCTATTTGAAATAATACTTCTAGGTAATCTATGCAATCTAACTAATTCTCTGAAAAAAAAGTCTGCTACATGTACTGCATCTGTTGTCTTCTTACAGGGTATGAAATGTGCCATCTTAGAAAATCTATCTACCACCACAAATACATAATCATTACCTCTTTGTGTCTTTGGTAAACCAAGTATGAAATCTATACTGATGTCCTCCCAAGGTCTCTCTGGAACTGTCAAAGGATTATACAATCCAATATTCTGACTACTTCCTTTTGCAATTTGACAAACTCTGCAACTCTGTACAAATCTCCTAACATCCTTATGCATCTACGGCCAAAAGTAATTCTCACTTACCAATGCCACTGTCTTATCAACTCCAAAGTGTCCTGACATTCCTCCACTATGCTTCTCCTTCACCAAGTTATCCCTCATTGAACTCCAGGGTATACACAACTGATTTCCTCTGAACAACATATCCTCTTGAAAGAAATAATCCAACCATTGGCTTCTATCATCCAAAACTGGTTCTTTACAAGCTCTCCAAGGTTCTGCAAAATCTGCATCTTCCTCATACAAGTTCTTCAACTCATCAAAGCCTAATACCTCCACCCTCTTCTCTGCCAGTAAATTCATTCTCCTACTCAAAGCGTTAACAAATCTATTTGACTTTCCACTCCTATGTTTCAAAAAAAAAGTGTAACTCTGCAAGAACTCTACCCATCTCATGTGTCTCTGATTCAACTTACCTTGATTGTTCAAATATTGCAATGCGTGATGATCCATATACAAAAAAAATTCCTTAGGAAACAAATAATGTCTCCACTTCTTCAAGGCTTGAACTATAGCATAAAACTCCTGATCATACACTGAATATATTCTCCTAGCATCATTCAACTTCTCATTGAAATAAGCTACAGGTCTCCCTTCTTGACTTAATACTGCTCCAATTGCATTTCCACTTGCATCACAGTCTACTTGAAATACCTTACTGAAATCCGGTAAAGCCAACATAGGCTACTCAGTCACCTTCTACTTCAACAATTCAAAACTACGATTTTCTCCAAATGTCCATCTAAAATTCTTCTTATCTCCTCTCATTATTTTTGTCATAGGACTGCAAATAGAACTGAAATTCCTAATGAAATTTTGGTAGAAACTAGCCAACCCATGAAATGATCTTACCTCTCCAATGCTATCTGGCATAGGCCACTCAACAATTTCTCTTACCTTCTCAGGATCCATCTTCAATCCATCCACAGATATCACAAATCCCAGATATACCTATTCCTCCTTCATGAAACTACACTTATTAATGTTTATTAGCAACTGCTCCTCTCTCAACCTCTGCAAAACCTGTCTTATATGCAACAAATGTTCTTCCCTGCTCTTACTAAAAATCAAGATGTCATCCAAGTAAACAATCACAAACTTACCCAAGAATTTCTTCAATACTTCATTCGTGAACCTCATGAAAGTACTCGGTGCATTTGTCAATCCAAAAGGCACCACTAACCACTCATACAATCCTTCATTTGTCTCGAATGTTGTTTTCCACTCGTCTCCTTCTCTGATTCTGATATGATGATATCCACTCTTCAAATATATCTTTGTAAAGTATCTAGCTCCACTCAAACAATCCATAATTTCATCCATCTGGGGCAAAGGAAATCTATACTTCACCGTGATCTTGTTTATGGCTCTAGAATCTGCACACATTCTCCATTCTCCATCATTCTTAGGCGCTAGCACAATAGGTACTATAGATGGACTTAAGCTCTCTCTGATCAAATCCTTCTTCAACCATTCTTGCGCTTGTCTATTCAACTCTTCATTCTCTGCTGGTGTCATCCGGTGTGCTACTTTATTAGGAAAACTAGCTCCAGGAATTAGATCCATGCAATGACTAATACTCCTCACAGGTGGTAATCCATCAGGTACATTATTTGAGATGATCTCCTCATACTCTGTTAGTAACTCCTTTGTCTATTTTGGTTGTTCTTCTAGATGCTTCAACTCTTCGGTCTTCTTAGGCACCAAGGCATAGCATATGTTCTCATGTATCAACCCACCAAGGAATCTCCTTCCATCAACCAAAAAAACTCTAGTACTCGTACAAGCCTCAATTGTAGGGACATCTTCCAAAGGTAACAAAATATGCTTCATCCCATTAGCAACAATAGTATATACATTCTTCTTTCCATCATGAATAGCCTGTTGATCATACTACCAAGGCCTTCCCAATAAAATATGACATATATCCATAGGAATGATATCACACAGAACTTCATCATGGTAATTTCCTATCTTCAATTTCACCAAACATTGTTCACTTACCAGTATCTTATGCTCATCTTGAATCAAAGCTATCTGATAGGGATTTGGGTGCTCCAACCTTTCCAACTTCAATTTTTTCATCATCTCTTCAAAAACTAGGTTCTCAGAACTTCCACTGTCCACAATTACTTTGCAACATTTACCAGCTACCTTGCATCTAGTCCGAAACAAATTCTTTCTCTGCAATGGTTCCTTTTCCAACTCACTTTAACACAATACTCTTCTATTCACCAACACTTCTCCCTCTTCCGGTTTATTAGATGATCCAACATGTTCTTCCTCAACAAAGGTTGTCCTACTATTGTTCTCTGTCTTTCTGCTTGTCTCTCCCTAATTACATTCAAAAGCTCTATGTCCTTCTCCACCACACTTAAAGAAAGTTCCCCTGAATACTCTTTTCTCCTTATCATCCTTTCAATATCCTTCATTCCAGTAACCACCATATCCTCCTCTTCTATAAGAGTTTCCATCACCTCTATGATACAAATTATCATTCTTACTAACCTCCTTATCCTTATTCTGATCTACAAAAGAGCCTCTTCCTCCACCAGAAAAAATTCTTCCTCTTATGCCTTTAGGGCACACTGATATGCCTCTTCCACACTTTGCATCTTAATCAAGCTGATCTCATCCTATATAGATGACCTCAAACCATTCACATATCCGACTACTTGCTCGATCTCATCCTCTGAATGTCCAGATCTATTATTCAGCTTATAGAACTCCTCAGTATACTCTATCACACTAGATTCTTTCTGCTTCAAATTTTGCAACTTTCAGAACAAACTAATCTGATAATCTATAGGCATAAACTTTGTCTTCAACTTCTTTACCATCTGATCCCATTCCTTTATCTTTTCTTTTCTTCTCTTCCTATCTATCTGCAAATGTTCCCACCAAAGGGATGCATGTCCTCTCAACTTTGTACATGCATATTTCACCTTCTTATCTTTAGTAGTACCTTCAAATTCAAAATACTTTTCCATCTCTGTTATCCAATCAAGCAATTCTTCTGAATCCAGCTTACCATTATAATCTCATGGATTGAAATGTGGTTTTGTATTCGCTCTGGTTAGGGCTATTATGAACCTCTCTTCTCCTTGATTTAGACCAGGTTTCTCTTCTCTTCCTCTTTCATCCTAAACTTCTACCTCTTCATCACTCACATCATCAACTAGTCAACCTCTTCTTTGGGCCATTTCGACTGCATCTAATCTGGCAACAATTCCTCTCAACATCTCCATTAAATTTGGGTCCCCATTTCCACACGCTCCATTTCCTCTAACATTTATTCTTCCCATCATCTTCACACAAGTCCTCTACAGCTGTAGTTTGGATCCTCAATCCGCCACCCCACAACAAATCTTCTATAGGACTCTGCGAATTTTGACGACCTCACATGGATCAAACCTCACTCTGATACCAATCTGATGTAGCCACGGTAGGAGCGTCCTCAAGGAGAACTATTTGAACCATGCAAAAAGAGTAACACAATGAAAGAAATACAAAATATGGAGGAAAATCCAGGTGCAAATATTCTCATTAACAGAAATCTTAGTTACATTCGACCGACAACATCCATGCTTACAGATTCGGCTCACAGGCTTGATATAACATGTTTAATATTACAACATTCCAATATGCTCCTTTATGCGAGCTGAACTCTTACATTTCAGAATCCTTATTCTAACTTCGCTACTTTCTAATGATCGATTACAAGCTTTATACTATATCTGTGGTTTTGGGAACATCCGCGTCGGCCAAGGATCATCACATTAATCAAGGAAGGAAAATGTAATGTGTGCATGAATTGGTCAGCCTCAAATTTGAATTACTCTATCAACATGTGCATAAAATGAAGTGCGGACCTATAAAGAAGGTTGGGGAAACTCCATGGAACATTTAAAATCACACTGTTAAGATCCCCAAGTCACGGGGGCAATCCACAAACGATCAAATTAGCCAATAGGCTTGAAAACTATTCCGGAAGCGATAACTTGCCGGAAAAAGATCCAATCATGCTAAAATCTTGGAATAAGGAAAATGAACATTCCCACAATGTACACAAATATCCATAGGGTTTGGTGAGCAACTATGACAAATCCACCAATCATGAACTGAGAAAGAACAAAACAAGAACAAAACTGAAAGGAAATATTTTTTGGTTGATGCAAGATTGCCAAGAACCAAGGATGCTCTTGCATCATGTAATAATTTCTTCAAGGGGTATATGAAACATACTTAAGGAAACTATGGAACATTTTTTCATCGCTGATGTTATTACCATTTTTAGCCACCCCATTAATGTTATTAGTACACATGCAAGTGGATTTATAGGTTTTCAATAATGGGTAATAAAGCAAGGATATGTTACTCTTATTGGCCTAAGTTGCTTCACATGTTAACTATGAGATCTAGAATCTATAAGTACTTGGGAGTTTCCAAATATTTGAAAAAAGATATAATTCATTTTCATAATAAAGAGAAGCATACAAAACATTGGTTTCCCTCAACTTGATCCAATCCAAATATGAAAAAGTTTAATCATGCATTGCATTATGCTTTTTCTAAGGGTATGCATTCATGAATTTTTGAGATATGCACATTTCTTTTTTATTTATCTACATGAGGAAAAGTTTTTTTCTCAAAGAGGTTATCAAATTACATTAGTTGTACAAGGATGTTATTCATGTTATAAATGGTCTAGATCATGTAGTTATCTTTGGAAAGAGTTGTTTCACTTGATAGATACAAGATTTAGATTACATGGACAATATATATTGATTCATGAAATTGGCATTAAGATACTTGAGAGTATTTTTTATTTTCACAATATTCCTTGGTAGGAGACTCAACATATATTAGGTACAATATTTAGGCTTTATGTGTAGTATACCATGAATTATCAAATTAACACAATGATTCTTGAGCATCATGGGTTGCAATTTCTTGATGAAAAACATTTTGGGGAAGAGTAGACTTGCCATATCTCATTTTTATTTAATTTAAATTTTTAGGAAAATTTTCCATTCCAATATTTTCCATGGGAAAAGGAAAGATTTTGGAAAATAATTTATTTAATATTAATATTTTGGACCCACAATTATTTAATGGGTGATCCCACAATACTGGTTTACAATTCCCTTCATGAAAGAAAATTGCAAAAACGCTCCCAAAAACAAAAATTCAGGTTTTTAGGGGTTTTCTTTAAGGGGGGGTGTTCGAGCGAACCCAAAAAAGGGGTTCGCTTGAACACCCCCTTCAAGCGAACCCCTTTTTGAAGCCAAGTTCGCTCGAACCCCTTTTGGTGGGTTTTTTCTTATGAAATCAAGGGAAAATGGAAAAAAGGGGAGGTTCGAGCGAATCCCCCCTCCTAGCAAACTCCCTTTGCTCGAAGGGGGTTCGCTAGAAGGGGGTTTAATCGAACCCTCCCTTTTTTCCCTTCTCCCCCTCTAGCAATTTTCTACAACAGTTTACCTTTTTGAGCTTGGGTTGAAGATGAAAATGGAATCAAATTCACAAATCCAACTGGATGATGGTAGTCCTTGAAATGAGCTATCAATCAAATATAATTTTAATATATTTTGGTTTTATTTGTATTTTTTTTAGTTTAATTAAACATAGGGTTTTCACTGAAAATCAAGCTCTTTGCTCTACATACGTGGAAAAATAGTAGATTATCAAAACATAATTCTAAAAATTATGTTTGTGCTAGGTATTGATGTCCTTGATCCAACATTTTTTTTTGATACATACAAAAAAAGTTATGTTGTATACAATACGCCTATGTCTAAATTGTAATTGGTTTGACTTCAAAACTTAATTAAGAAAAAAATTCCAATAAAACACTATGAAACCAAATGAACATGCTAGATATCATAGTTACAAATCTAAATTCAAAAAAAATATGATTTTATCCATCATAGAAATTTTTTTATGTTGTATACGGTGAACATCACTCTTTAAAAATGGCATTTACTATTAAAAAATAGTTTTTGAAGGAGATGGAAAATGAAATGCAATCTGATTCCATTTTTTTTTAAAAAATATTTAGAATCTACAGAAAAAATTTCACAAATCACTAGTTTGCATCATCTTCAAATTCCTCATGGTTTAGCGGCTATAGGTGCCTGAACGTGAAGATTTAGTTAAAAAAAATCAGTTCAATGTTCAGTTTGGTCAAAAATTGTAAAACATTATTGTGGGATCACCCTAATATTTTCAAGTAGTTTAAGTGGAGCCAATTAAATATTAAATATATTTTAATATTTAATGGAAATTGAAAACCAAAATGGATTGTGGGATTTATCATGAGGAGGCTTGTAACCTCCATTTTTAGGTGGAAACCAATTATTGGTAGTAGTTTTTTATGACAACTTGCATATGAGAAGTTATTATACAACTTTGGCCAGGAATCTTGTAATGGAAAAAAATGGTGAGCAAATTTGGAGGGAAATATTGAAAAAAATATTATTTTATTTATTATTTCAAAAGAGGGGCATTTGATTTTTTTCCTCAATGTATTTGCAAGAAAAGTCACATTTCATGATTTTTTTCCATTTCTACTTCACAACTTTTTATTATATGAACTCTATGTTCTATAATATCCTTATGTGGACGAAAACCCATAGAGAATTGTGGCTTGTGGACAACCCATGAGTCACACATGTCAAAGAATGAAAACCATTTGATTCAAGAGGGAATTAACATCTAGGAAGTGCAAAGACGATTAACAAGTTGCAAATAAACTAGTTTCACTGTGGTGTGCTTGTATGTGGTGTGCTTGTATGCGGGCGTGGGTTTGTAGTTTGGTTTTTAGATTTGTTACATATATTTTTGCTATTGATTGGTGTGTATTTTTCCATTAAATTAGTTCTCAAGACCATTCCTAGGAGTTATAGCATTCGAATTTCAAGTGGGTGCATTTTAGTAGTGTTTCGAGTGATTTCCAATGAGATTCTCAACATTTATTTAGTAATTTTGTTGCTGATATTTCCATATTTATATGAGCTATTATGGTTATTTTAATGATTGTAATAACAATCCATTTTTTTTGTTGTTTCAAGCATTTCGGGTTCTTTGGGGGTAGTTATAGTGTTGACTAGTTAGGTAGTTTTGATGGTCTTATGTAGTTTGTTGGTTGTGGGTGTATTTCTAGATTTTTTTGTTGTTGTTGCTATTGGATTTTTTTTGTTATTGAATAATATTTATGCAATAAATAATTATCCATATGCATAGAAGAAGACCCAAAAATATGTTGTGCAAAAAATTGTCAAATTTAGTTGCAAGATTGAATAAGGAATTGTCAATTTTATGTGGGCATTTCTCTAATTTATTTTGAATCATTTGAAGAATATTTGAAGATTGATGTTATATTAAAAATTTGTTGTGCATTGTTGCATTAGAAGAATATTTGCAAAATATTTTAAATGGAATATTACATAATTGTATTTATTTGTTGTACATACCTGAAATGTTAATTGTTATGACATTATCTCCATGTAATTGCGTTGCATAAATAGTGAGATGATACATGCATACTCTTATTAAAGTAATTCACCCTATTAGATTTTCTCTAGGAAAACCAAGCTATCATATGATTGATTCTTGCATTGTGCCTTGTTATTGTTTATTTGTGTTAATTATTTCATTTATTGTTTAGGAGTAGATTCTTAAAACTATATAGTATTGTTGACATTGAAATCTATAGTTGATGAGTCGTTAGGGTTAATAATCCAATGATTTATGGATTATTGCTAGTACTCATATAAATAGAAAGAGGAAACCATAAACATATTATTTGGGTAAGCAATAGAGTAGAATTTAAGATTGTATATCATTGAGTATGGATTGATAGATTAAATCTACGACTCTAGGGTTGATTTAAATTTGTAAACTTAAATGCCAGTAAAACACACATCCAACACATATTCCAATACGTTCTTCTAACAAATAGATCATATTTTTTAATAGATAGCAATCTTATCATATAATATTCTTCATTACTACATATTCTTCAATCATAAAATTAAATACTAATAACTACTACATTTCCTTTCATAAAATAACTATTATAATTATCAAATTTATCAAACCTTAACTACCATAGATTGATTTGTGATTATTATTCACATATATTTAATTTTTGTTAGTGATCTTTTATAATTCCTTGTGAAAATAATATTTGAATCCCTAGAATATCATTATGTAACTATAAAGAACATTAACTTTTAAATTAAAAAAATTAAGGAAAAGCTAATAACTTTTGATATAAAGTTTGAGAATCTGGTTTTGCTAGAGGACAAAAGAAATATAAGTGTGGGTAACATTGTTGGTTAATAGGGAGCAAATCTTAAAAGCTCATGATTGAAGACAAAAATTAATAAAGTGACATCCCATCTATACTTTAAAAGTCAAGGAAATGTTCAAAACAAAGCACGTTTCCCATTTAATTTCACATGATTATTATATTAAATGCTATTTAGAAAATAAAAAATGATACTCCAAGCCAAGACATGATTCATGAATAATTATATTTTTTCTTAACATCAATATGTATAGTTGCACATTATGAGGTCATGTCAAATGTAGATATTTATATTGCTTTTGAAAAGAAAAAGAGTATATGAGATTTAAATTATTTTTAAAATATTTTTAGGTGATTTTTTTTTTTTTTACATGTATCTATTAAAAAATATAATATAATTTATATTTAGATATTTTTGAATTTTTAGATTTTTATAGTTTATTTTTAAGTCAAATTTATGTGAGGATGAATGATCTAATCGAACTTCACAACATAGGTTTCATCTTCATGTTCAAAATTGAAAATTCATCATATTTCAATATGGGACCAAGAAAACTCATATTCAACTAGTCATTATATAACAACTCTCACGCCTAAATTTTCAAATTTTGTGTGTATGTCAATGTTACAAAGACATCACCCCAAATCATTTGGATCTATCATTTTGATATCAGTTATCTCTCCTTAAAATGTGAAGTTACCCACTTCTAGCATCGTGCTTCCCATAATCACTTTAGCCTCTATCATACCATCGCTCTTCATCATCTATTCTGATTGCATTATCTCCTTTTCAACAAATTCTAGAACACTACTTCTTATATGAAGACAAGTTGTATCACCCTTTTTATACATTGCTAAAATATCAATTTAGATATTTATTTTAATTTTGTTAGGAAAGTGATATTTTTATATACAACAATATTCATAATTGCATTATGGGGTCATGTCAAATGTAGATAGTTATATTGATTTTATAAGAAAAAGAGCATATGATATTAAAAATTTAAATCTTATTTTAACTATTTTTTTAATATTTTAAAAGTGAAAAGTACATACTTTGCATTTTTATTTTTTATTTTACATAATTGTGTCTAGATGTTTTAAGTGAATTATCCTAGCATATGATTTTGACTAATTTAATATTTTCATCTAATCCTCATTTCTAATTGATTTTAAAAAACATAACTTTAATTACATTATTAATTTTATTCTCAAGTCAAACTTACATGACCATAAATGACACAAGTGCAATCCATATGTTTTTGATCATCATGTTCAAAATTCAAATTTCATGTTGGGACCAATCAAATTTATTCAACTAGTTATTATATACCAACTCTGATACCAAAATTTTCTAATTTTGTGCATAGTTCGTGTTAGAAGGATGTCACCCGAGGCCATTTGGATGTATCACTTGACATCAATTATCACTCCTTACCATACAAAGTTATGCACTTACAACATTATACCTCTCATAATCATTTTACTCCTAACATACCATTGCTCTTCATTACCTATTTTGATTGTATTGTCTTTTTGTCAACAAATTCTGAAACACTAGTTCTTGTATTGGGATAGGTTGCATCACACTTTTTACACATTTTTTAAATATAAATTTTCACACACTACCAAAACCAAGTCATTTTTGTTTGTATCATTACTTGTTATCTTCCAAATTTATGGAAAATGTTAAAATCAATTTAAGGGTTGGACAAAGGACAAGATCCTTGCAAATAATTCTCCAGAAGGTACTTATCAATATGTTGGTTAATATATTTTTCACCACTAATTTTATGTAAAATGACTCTAAGATCCCTATTCTGTAGTGAAAATAAAACCAATAGTTGGAGAAGTTATATATTTCTACCAACTTTCATTTACATTTTATAGGTACAACTCCCTCTTATGATAAAATCTATATTTTTGAGGTTTGATTTTAACTAGAAAGAGGGAAAGGTAAAGGTTAATTACAAGAAAAGTAAACAAATTGTTGGTATTTTTTCTTGCAACCCCCAATCCTAAGGAAAATCACAATGCCTAAACCAAGGGATCAAGAGGTTAAGACAAAGGTCTTGCACAATCATCACATCAGGGACAAGAAAGGCCAATGAACAAGTCTATAATTAGCTTTTTGCACTTTGAGCTCCACAAGACTGAGGAGGGTGTTCCTATTTAAGGATGTACACATATGATAAAACTTGCACTAAACAACACATTGCATATTTATAATATGTGGATGGTTCTTAGATGAATGTATAAAGGGTGTTATACATTTAATTACATTTCAGGAATGATCCCTTTGCACCTTGTATCAACATTGAGAATAAATAAATTAAGAGAAATCTTCATCTCAAATAGATAAAGGAGTTACAACTAGATCATTCCCAAGCATAACCCCTGTGTTCTTTAATCTCCATGAAGATACAAAAAACCATAAATAAGTTAAACTTGAAATGAAAAAAGGTTCATTAAGTTTTTCAATGGTGATTCCTTCGAAGGGTTGCACAAAAGAAACATACTAAACCAGTGCCTTGTCCATAACAAAGTCAAGATGAAATAACCTATCTGGTAATAGCTTGAACATAAAACTAGTGACCGTTAAACCATCACTGCCTTACAATAATGAGGTCTCTTTAGGACATATCTATAACATTGTTATACATCATGAATGCAACACAATATATTCAACATTTAATTGAGAGCACACTTTAACTTGTTCTTTGAACAAGGGCCATCAACCAAATACTTATTGCAGCAAATGTGCAACAAAAACCATTATAATCCTTGATTACTTTGATTAAAAATATGATGCATACATTCTGGAGACATTATAGTATGACATGGTTCATCCCAAATTATAGACTGATTTTCTTGCCATTAAGAAATACATTACAATATTCAACTATGAAATTTGAAGAAATCTTGTTTCTAGAGACAATCCTTGTACAAAAATACAATACCCTAGACCAAATTTTTTTGGAAATCCATAAAATGAAAAATAGCTTCTCATTAAGAGAAAGGAGAAGAAAATGGAGAAGACCTAAAATCAATCCACCGTTGACTCATGGAACACTTGAGCTCCCTTGATTTTGCAATAGAATGGCATTTAGAAGATACTCCTCACTCTTTGTTTTCCCTCTTCATTTGCAACTAAATTTTATGTGTCTTTTTCAAATTGTAAATATCGTGTAACATTTTTACCTGCATGTAAAAACCCATTTTCTAGCCTCATTTTCACTTTGCAAGTGAAAAAAATTACTTCTGGGTCAAAACCCATTTCATTGGTAGTTAAAAAATTCTTTTCAATCTTTCCTTTTAACCTTTAAAACCTTCATTTTCCATTGCATCTAGTTTGATATTTTGTCAAACATTTATCTAAAAACCATTTGGATGCATATTCATCCTACAGGCCATTGTTCTCCATGCTCAACACATTTGATAACCACAACAAGACTCAAAATACCAGAATGTTATTTTTCTACATACTGGAATCTTAAAAACATTTAAATCACCATTAAAACTATTGCCCAAGTGCTGGATTTGATTGCTAGATTGTGCTAAATGATTTTTGGGCATTTTTTACCTCACAAGCAACCAAAAAATGCATAAAATTTTGCTAAAATTGCTTCTTGGGCATGAGAAATACTCCAAGCACTTTTTTGGAGGTTGCAACAATGTTTTCAAGCCTACAAATGTGTTTGAATTCTGCTCAAAACCCAAAAATGTGAACACATTTTACATTTTTCTCCTTCCATTAGCCATGGTGCCCAACATTTGTGCCCAGTTAGCAAAGAAAAAGTTAGAATAACATGGCAGTGTTATGCCTTGCATAACCACCCCATTTTGTTTTCGGTCAAAATGGGTCCCCCTTGTGTTTGTTTGTCCTTGGTGTTCTTGTTTGGGTCTTAGGAGTTGTTCTTTTTCCTCCTAAGTCTTTGTTTTCTTTTGTTCTTGCAGGTTCGAAATGCAGGCCAAAACTAGACTTCAGAACTTTTGCAAAGTTCCTGATCCAATTTTTGTTCCGGTCTCAGCCCCATTTCTTGCCTTGTTGGCTTCTTTGTTGTTTTTCTTGTCTCGTGCTCTTGGGTTTGTTTTCTCCCTTGAGTTTTCTTTTGTTTTCTTCCTCTTTGCATTTATTTTCCCTTTTTGTGGAAATGGAACCATAATGGAAACTAGACCCGGAACTTTGCAAAAGTTCCAAGTCCAAATTTCGTTTCGATCCTGCTCCAATTTGTTTGCCTTGTGTTTTGTCTCATTTTGTGTCCTGTTTTGGGACGGTTTTTTTCCTCGGTACCGCTTCCCTTTATTATTTTGTTTTCCCTCTATTGGTGTTCTTTCTGTTTGTCGAGATCAGAATTGGAATTGGATTCAAACCTAGAACTTTGCCAAGTTCTGGATCTGGATTTGGTTCTGATCCCACCCCCATTCCTTTGTTGTCTTTTCCCTACCGCGGGACCGAAGCCAGATACCGAATGGAATGTGGAACTTTGACAAAGTTCCTACTTCTATCTCGACTCTGCTTTTGCTCCCATTTTTCCTCTGATGTACACAATGTTTGTGTACTCGCCTTTGCTTTGATTCTGCCCCTGACCAACTGCATTAATTGCATTAATTACAGCCTCCTCACACATGCAAAATGGTTTTTAAAACCTTAATCAAGGTTATTTGGCTCATTACAATTTTCCAAAGTGTTTTAACAAGCAAGAGCCAAAGTAACTCGAAGAGGAGCACGATTTGGTTGCAGATGGGCATTCATGAGCGGATCCTTGTCGATTTTCAACCCTTTTTTCGGTTGCCTTTTGAGGTAGGTAGGTTTCTCCCATTCTGTTTTGTGTTTTCCCATTTGTTTTGTTGCTCTGTTTTTCTTCGTGCGTTGACATGAATTTTCCTGTGGATTGTCGTGTGTTTCTATGCTTGTTGTTTTTCTTGTTTTGTTTGGGTTTGTTTTCCATTTTTTGTTTGTCTTTTTCTTTCCTCCGTTTGTTTTTGTGGGTCTGTTGTCATTTTCTTCATTTTTTGGTGGCAGTTTTGCCACATCGTGCCCTAGTTTTGATTTTGGTTTCTTTTTGAGGGGTTCAGGTGCTCATAACTGTTTTAAATCTTTCCTTAGACCCCTCCAATCTTGTATGTTATCGGTCTTACGAATTTTATCGTAGGGTTTTTGATGCCCTAGTTTTAGTATAAGTTGATGGGTCATATGAATTACGGTTTGCGTTTTGCACCCTTTTTGTGTAATTTCCCTAGCTCGCTTGATTCTGTCCTATTTTTCTAGGTGGAGTCAAGCTTGATCTCTCCCTCCCTGCACCTTCTTTTTTTAACTTGGGTCCAAATTGGTGTCGGCATGTAGGGAAAATCCACTTAACTTTGATAATACATGGAAGAACTAGAGCAAGAAGAAAACTCACCCAATGAACTTTTGCATAAGAGTTCGGTTTGAAAAATGAGTTTGCTTCCAATGGGTTCCGATTTCAATTCTGATTCGATCAACTTGGGGGGATCGGGTCATCAAACATTACGAGGTATTGAAACCTTGAGAGTTTCAGTTTCTAATCTGGTCCTGGTCCCAGTTTCGATTGTGTTATTTGTTTCAGATCTTTGGTTCCTGATTTTCTCTCGCTCCCGCTCCCACCAGGTTTAAAATTTCACTAAGTATGGAGGGTTACCTAGGGAAGAATAGAGAAGTATGAAAAGATAACACTTGTAATGATAATTCTCATACCTTCTCTTGGTCTAATCCAAGTTTGTCTTGCAGGAGTAAACAATGTCAAGAGCATCTGAGGAAGTCTCATAGAAGGAAGGAAAAGTAGCAGAAAGTTCAAAGGGAGTAAAACCAAAGAAGATAAAGGTGGAGAAATTTCCTTACACCTTGAGATATAAACACCAAGATGCCACCCTTACAACTAATAAGTTAGATTCATAGTGGGAAGACATCACAGACACTAATATGGGTCCATTCAATTGTGAGGAGCTGATTGTAGACACTTTTTCAGAAGATGTGATTGGGAGGATTGTTAGAATAGTCCAATCATAGCTGGCACATATCACACTCTTCCCTCTGTCAGTCCAATGCCCAAAACTCATACTCACAACAATAGGGGCATACACCTTCATCTAGAAAATGTATGGACCTCTAGGGGAATGTGATCATTGATCTATCCCCGCAGATGATGAGGTTCTTATTTAATGCATCTACCCCCAAGAATCCCAAGCAATTGACTGAAGTATAGGCATTATAGTTATTTAATAGGGACAATGAAGCTAATAGGTCCCACATGAATAAGAAGTGGTTGAGAATTGAAAATAAGTCCTTGACCGAGGTTCCTGAACAACCCAAGAGGGGATACTTCAAGAAGGAAATAGATGACCTAATCATGATGCTTTCCAAGGTGTTTGGAAAGAAAGACTCTGCATACTTTAAGGAATATATGTTTCCATTCATTGAAACTATTTTGGATGGTAGGAAACAATTTGATTGGGGCATGATTTTATCAGATAACTTGCACAACCAGATGCTCAAGGTAGGGCAAACAAAGAACTTCTTCATGACCTCTTATGTCATATATTCAACTGCAAGAATGGGCATATTCCCTGGATTGAATGTAGTGGGCATTTTATGGGAGGTTCCTGGAAAAGATAAGGTATGGGAGCGTTATGATCAACTGACCCTACAAACTTCTGGACTACATTATAGAAGAGTTAATGATACATTCCTTTATGTCATCATTAACCAGTTGACAGGGGATGTTGGATATAGGATGAGTAGGGAGGCCATGGCTTTCATTGCTAAATGGGGACATTGGTACATCTAGTACCCCAGGTTATGTTATTTTAGGTTGGCAGGTTTTGATGGACATCCTCATCGACTGCCAAGATGTTGTAGTGATAGGATTTTTCTTATGGAGTTCATATATTAGGCTATGGGAGTCAATACAAAATTTTTCAACAAACACAAGTCAGGATGCCACAAATTTCCCGTGAAATTGGGAGAATATTGCTATGGTCACAGTTTGGCTGCAAAGGTAGTGTGTGAAGAGTTAAGTTATCTAAAGTTAGGGTTGTATACAACCAGTAAACATTTTGACCTGGAGCATAAGATGAATGGCTTAACTCTTACCATTTTTTATAAACATTATAACTTGTTATAGAATTTTTGGATTGATTTACAGGATGACTATGATGTTAGGAAAATAAACTATGAAAAGCTTATCATCCCATAGATGATTGAATATGGGGTAAAGGAAGACATTCCTGATACACTATCAAATGATGGTGTAGTTTTTGACCCTAGGTATGAAGCAGAGAATATAGGCACCAAGAATTTGGACCCAATAAATTGGGATGAAGAGGAGTCTATAGATATTAAATAAATTTCTAGGATAGTGATGGATAGAAGCATCCAATGGGTAGTCATGAGGATAAAGGAGCCATAAGCTCAATTCTCAAAGAAGATGAAAGCAGTAGGTACCCAAGGATATAGAAGAACAAAGAGGAGGACAACTCCTAAGGAACAATTGGAGTATTATCCTCCTAGCTCTAGAGGAGATGTTGATCGAGGAGTACCTACTCAAGAAACCCATGAGTCACATGATGTAGAAGCTACAACAACTAGAGGAGGAGCTTCATCTCAACCTTCTCTTCTAGAGGAATCTACTAGAGAAGTACCTGTAGGAAGCCTCCATGAGCAAGCTGAAAAAGATAAGAAAAAGGAGGTTGAGATTCATGATAGAGGCCACTAAATGACACCAGCATAGTTGAGAACTAACTACAGAGACCTTGGAAGATAGGTAATTTTAGATTATTCATCTTTTTTAGGAGAAATAGAATAGAAATATTTTGTTTTAATGTTGTTGTGTTAAATTGACCATCAATAGAATTGGCGCTAGAAGGAGGGCCTAGAGGAACAAACTTGCTCGAATCGGGTCCTTTTCACCAGAAAGGTTTGAAAGAGTTCTCAAATCTGCTACAAATACAAAACCGTTAGTTGAACTCCAAACCCCTATTAGACCCAGAGCCCGTAGGGTTTTGATCCCACCACTATTAACACCACCACTTACTCCACCTTGGTTTCCACTCATAGCACGGCTGGCACAACCAAATCCACCACCACCACCACCTATGGCATCCTTTTCCAACAATTGTTTGCCACTGGGAGCCATTCTTGGTGGCATACACAAGATTCCTAAGAATCTGGAGAAATTCTCCCCTAGGTATGCTCATGGAGAGTCATGAAGTATTGAAGAGAACATACAGGTATTCAAAGATGCTTGTACTTGGGTTCAGATTTCTCACCATGATGTCACATGTAGACTGTTTCCCTACTCATTGGGAGATATGGCTTACAACTGGTATTTGAATCTTCCCATTGGATCGATCTTGAGCTGGATGAACTTAGAAGATGCATTCATAAACCAATTTTGGGTTTATGTCAATCATGCAATATTATATCATCAATTTTACACTATCAAGAAAGAACCACATGAACCGTTACCCCTGTTTAATACCATATTTCAAAGGATGTACAAGAGGTTACAAGACCCATACTTGGTGGCTGAAAATATTGCTATCCAAGCTTACCTGAAGGCCATAGATCCCTTGATCAACTTATTTTTGCAAAGAACATATGACACAAATGACATTAATTCTCTTTCCAAACTTTACCACCTTGCTATTAAACTAGAATAGTAGATTAGTTCTCAATTAGGGGGTCTAGGAGGAGTTTTCTCTCCTCTAGGATATCCTCAGATGCCTAATCCTACCCCACTATTTATTGCAGTCTCAAGAATGTCACTTTGCGTACGTACCTTTAACCGAGCTACAGGATCCATCTCAACAACTATTATTTAATGGTCAAATCCTTGACCCTTCATAGCAAGCTCAAAATTCATATAATCATGTTGAAGGATATAACCTCGTGACACATACATTAGCTGCAACCACTTCAGAAAGTGAACGTACAACTCATCTGACAATGAAGTTGGAAACTCTAAAGAAAACATTATCTCAGGTGACCAATGAGATAGCATAGATCAAATACAACCCCCCTTAGAATCAAAATCAAAACCAGAATTACTAAAACCAAGGAGGGTATCCCAATCAGGGTAGTTATTCCAATCAGAATGTTAACCAAAACCAAAGGAACTTTCAGAACCAAAATTCCCCCAATCAAAATTATCATAACCAAAATAGAGGATACAACCAGAAATCCAATAACAACAGACAATGGAACACTGGGCCAAACAATGGGGGAGTTTCCCATAACTATCAAGTTGGTGATGACAAACCACATACATCAAATGTTGCAGATCTTAATTTCATGAAAAATTGGTGTAGGCTGCATGACACTGCTGCACATTCTTAGGTTAATTGTCCTGAAATGGAGAAAATGGTTAAGATTACACAAGTTGATGCTCCACTGCAGGGTGCCCCCTAAAAAAATGACAGATACACAGATATAGCCATGGCTTATGAACTCTTTGACAAAGGATCTCCTTTCCCTAGAAAAGAGGAAAATGAGTTTGAGGAGGATGTGTATGATGCTCAATCCTTCCAATCCAAAGGGGGTCATTTCTTGAGGAATCAGAGTAAAGGCCCATTCACCACATCTGCTCCTCCGAACACTATAGTTCCACCCAATCAGAATGTAGAGAACAACTAGCCTCCCCCGAAAGGCCCACCTGAATTTCAAAATAAAGGTAAGTCATCTTTTGTTCCTAAATATCAAATGAAAAATGACATGGAATTTGATTTTATTTCAGAGGTGCAAAACAAAAGACTTCATTGTCATTCTTTGATATTTTAAAGTGGTGCCCTACCCAACGCGACATCGTGTTGAGAGCTTTGGAAGAAGCAGATTGGTCAAAAGGAAAGAATAAGGCAACTCCAACCAATGAAATGAATGCAGCCCTATACAAAGGTAAGATAGGGACCCCAACATTCCTTCTAAGCCTGAGAATCTTCGAAAAGAACTTGCATAACTTCCTGTTGGATTTTGGAGCATCAGGTAATGTCATGCCCTTTTCCATTTGTAAAAAGTTAGGTTTAAATATGGTTCAGACTCATAAGAAAGTGATACAGTTAGACAAAACTAAGGTTAATGTGGTAGGGGAAGTAAAGAACATTCATGTGCAGGTTGGATCAGACCCATAGATCTAGACCTATATGGATATCAGGTAGTCGATATCCCTGAGACATATGGCATGCTTCTAAGCTGAGACCTAATGAAAAGAATTGGGGGTTATTTTTCCTTAAACTTTTCACGCATGTGGCTACCATGGAAATGGGTAGCAACACAAATTAGGATTGAAAGTGAGGCTCGTCTCAAACATATGATCACTAAGTACGAATGTCCTAACGAGGTAGCCTATTTTGAAATTGAGATAGGAGTATATAAAAGAGAGGAAATCATGACCTTTTCAATGTTCAATCTCAATAGCCTACAACCTTGAGAACACAGTGACCCAATGAATACTGTCAACCAACAAGTTTTAATTAGAAAATTGCAACAAGATAGGCTGATTTTGGGAGAAGAGGTTGATCTATGGAGTCTATTACTCTTTAATTGGTGTAGAATTCATTACCAAAGTCATTCTAAATTAACATGTCAACCTCGTGTAGACATCTTAAACCATCTTTGTCAGTCAGCAAAAACCTGTGAGTGCCAACCTGAAACAACCCTGAATCAGTTTTCCTTTGAGGCTAGAGATGCCACTATCTTGACAAGGACCAATAATACACAAGAAGTCCTTCCCCCAATCGGACATACTCAGGATTCATGTTTTACCTTGGGAAATGAGATTGTAGAATTTCATGAACTATCTGATACACTAGCTCCTGCCAATCTTCCAATTCGAAGGGGTTTGCTGAAACCAATAACCAATTGTAAACCCACTGATCAAGATTAGATTCAGGAAGAAGTTCCCACACAGGTCCTAAATCTGAGTAAAATCTCTAATGATCGTCATTCACATCACTCTCCGTGTCTAGAAGTCTTAAACCAGTTTGAGCCACCACCTATTTCTTGTGAACAATTGCCCCCGGCTCGTCCTAGGAAAGAAATACCTACCCCAGATCAATTGTGGGTCCTCAAATTTGATGGTTCTAAGTCTAAATCAGGGAGTGGAGTGGGAGTTGAACTAACAAACCTGAAAGGGAAAACATACTTTACTTCTTATAGGTTGCAGTTCGGCTATACCAATAATGTGGCAGAGTATAAAGCGTTGGCCAGAGCATTGATGTTTGTGAATCAGAAAAAGGTTATAGCTCTGACAGTCATGGGAGATTCTGAGGTCATTATCAAGCATGTTCGTAGTCAATACACATGCCATAACAAGAGGTTGGCTGCATACCAGAATAAAATATGGAATTTGATAGAATACTTTGATGCCTTCGGGATCAAATTGATTCCTAGAGAAGATAACTAGATTGCAGATGCACTTGTTGTTGCTGCTAGTACCTTAGAACTCATACAGGATTCTAAGTTGAAGAGATTTTTAGTGGATTTAGTCTCGATCCCAACCATTCTAGATAACATTCAAATTTTTCAAGTCTTTGATGATGACTAGCATATACTTTCCTTCTTGGCAAGTTTAGATGTCTTTGAAGGACAAATTATTGATGAATCAGATAGAGATCAGGGAGAGTGGGATCCAGAAACATGTGATGCGGAAGGGATAATGAACCTAAAAACAAATAACATTCCTGGTGGAACCCAAATTTTCATCATTCCATTGATTCTATGTTCAAGCTTGTGAACTTTCATTCTTCAACATCATTAGGGTTTAGGGTTTTGCCGCTTAGTTCACTTATACCCTCAATATTTTCATTGGCTTATGTTTGCTTGTTGGCTAGTTGCATCAGGTCACCAATTGGGTTAAGTGGCATTTTATGACCCTTTTTCCCATCCTTAACCGACCCTATCCTCTAAAGTCACCTACTACACCTAGGAAGGCCTCTTCTTTATGAATGACTTGTTTCCACATGCGGTTTTTACTTGGTGGAAGTGTCGCTCACGGTCTATCGCCCATCACAGGTTCTGTTCTACAATATCACATTCAACACGCGATGAGAGATGATGTATTTTCTTTTCAAGCTTGGTTCATTGCCCATCGCGTGATGTTGTTGTCACTTGGAGAGGAAACTAGCGATAGGCGATGAATGGTTTTCAACATTTGCGGGTTTCCATCACTTATTGTGTGTTGTGCCCTCGCCATTGGAGGGTAACACATGACTGGTGATGTAATTAAATTTTTGACTTGTCGCTGGTTCCAAGGTTGATTTCTGATAAGATGTTTTGTTGCTGCCTAGGGATTCTAACCCGTGACCAGTGATGCGGTTGCTTCTTGTACCATCACTAGCACTTACGCCATCGCCGGTTGTCTTTTGCCTTTTAAAGAGGAACCCACAACCACTGATGGGCTAAGTTCCTCCCATTGTGCAGATACAGTTTATCGCCGGTTAGGGAAGCTTGTTGGGAAGGGAACCCACGATGAACGATGTAGAATACAAATCTTTGGGTAAAATCTCTCGTGAGTTAGATCAACGGTAGGTAGCTCATTGTTGGGTCTAAAACCATCGTGTGATGATGTTCCAAAATGAGTTTCAAATTGGCAATCGGAGATGCCTCAGTGATGTGGTGAGGATTTCTCCGTGATGTGAATGATCAATGGAAGACAAAGTAAGGATGACCAGGAAAGGATGCAGATGGATGTGTGGCTGCTTTAAAGCATATCTTCGTTGTTTCCTGGTATGGTCCATAAAGCAAGTGGCAATTCTTGATGTGCCTCGTCGATCGAGTTTTAAATCTGTGGTGATCAGTGGTTGAGATTGTACATGCAGTGATTGAGCTTCTTGCTCACGTGAGTGAGCCGAGATTGACATTAATTACAAATAGCCTTACATTCTCTTATTTAATGAGGATTTACTATAGATGAATCAAGTCATTCGTGCATTAGCCAGAGTGTAGAATTAATTGTAGTGGCCAAAGAAGAGATAATTATAGGAGTTGAAGTGCAAGCATTGCTAGGGTGGTAGCCTAGTATCATCTGGTGTGTGTATATTCTGCACTATTAATTGTGGCTCGACCCTTTTTTGCACTTTTAGTTTTGAGGTGTTTGCATTGCATGAATGTGTGGATATTCTGGAAGTCATTGTTTCCATTCTTCTTCATCACCAATATCAATTATTTTGGTATTCTGAGAGGATGAGTGAACCAAGCACTCCTGTCATGCTAGTTCAGAGGTCCCGAAGGTTAAGTATGTAGGAGCCAATTACATATGTTCCAGAAGCCAAACCTTCTCCGCCCGGGGTACCAGTTGTTCCAAAGAAGAAGAGGAGTGTATGTGGAAAACACGAGAAGTTGGTTGTTTGGAGCACCTATGCTTTGAGAAGTAGGTTTGTCTCACAGAAATTGACTGGAAAAAAGGAGAAGGGACCTCTGTTTGTGAAATAATTAACGAGGTCTAGTTCGGGTCCTGGGGTTTTTTTGGAGAAACCCATTGCTCCTATCCTGGTTTCTGATAGCTCATCGGGAGAAGAGGGAGAAGTTGGCCCTGGCCCTAGCCAGTGCCCTACTTCCCTAGTGCCTTATAGTGACTCCGAGGATGAGATTGTGATTGCAACTCCACTCTCTGTTATAAAACCTAATGAGGGTGGTTACTCAACAGTTGACAGGGCCAAGTAACACCCGTGTCCTTTGCTAATGGTGTTGGGTTTTGGGGTGATGTGATGATGTGGCTTCCAGATGGTGATTTCTGTTGGTTCGTTTTGATGGTGACTGGTTTGTGGGTTTGTGCTAATAGCCTCGGTGGTGGTTACTCCATATTGGTTAATGTGCCAATTTTTTTGGTGCCTTTTATAAGGCTTGCGTGGCATCTTCGAAAAATGGGTTGGCGCTCATTTTTCTTTTTTCTTTTCCCATGATCACGAAATGATAAAATGTAATGGTATGGGAAATTAACCCCAATGAAATGAATTTTGAAATAAACATGAAATGTAATTACATCTTGAGTTGCATGCTTTGTCGCTCCCTTGTGTTATAAAAGGGATTTCATGGCTCAATGTAAGGGGTTTTGGTCTGAAATTTTTGAGTCTAGTATGTCTTAGGTATAAGTTGATCGTAGCAAGCAATGATAATGCTGAATACTTGATGAATTCACTAGAAAATTGTCTTGAGGATAAGTCATATAGGTGATAATCTTAATAAGCTTTGTATCGATTACTGATATTAGAACATAATTCAAAGTCCAAATTATATGCTCTCCTTTGTATAATTTTCACAGATTATAAATGAAATTATCAAAGATCATTTCATCTATCGTCAATTGTTCAATTGAATGTGTGGCTTGATTTCTTTGCTTTAACTCAAAGGGTTAAGTAAAATGCTTAGGAATAGTCATGGGTATGTGAAAACTTGCAAGGATTTGGTAAGAAGTAGTGTTTGGATGACGTAAGTCTTTGCATTGTAAAGCATTACAAAGATAGTATAAATATATCAGAATTGGATAATCAATGTATTATTGGTTGTTTCATAGTTGACTTTGTTTACCCAATTTGATGAGGCATTGCTTGTTCATTGACTATTTAGCAATTAAATGAATGAATCTTGTATTTGGCTATGGAATTAGAAGCAGAACAATATTTATAAAACTCTACTAAATTTGAACCACATGTTTGAGATATACCCACATTCTTCACAAAATTGACACTAATTCGCTCAAAGGTCTGCCAAATCTTTAGTGAAATTAGTGTGTTTCAATTAGATAAGAATGGATTTGTATTGAAATGTTCTTGAAAATGTTGATGTACCAAATGAACACAGTAAAGAATACCCTCCTTGGTCCTATAGAGCCTAAAGTGAAGGAATAGAGAACTCATAATTCTCTATTCATTGTGTTGGCCACTAGCTCTTAGTGATTTTTGAATTTAAAGGTTGGATACCTTTTAGAAGATTCCAAGGTTAGCTGGAAAAATCACCAACAATTCCTAAGGGAATGGTAGCATTAGAGAGGATCTTCGACTCTAATCCTTGAGCCTGTGAAAAAATCCCTATTGAAACTGATGGAGGGAAGTACGAGTCAATTAACTTGGTGGATTCAAGCCTTGAGAAGTATGTGTTCATTGGAAAAACCTACCCCAAACACATTTGAGAGAAAATCTTGACAACTTTAAAAGCGGATATAGTAGCAATTGCTTGGGGGTACGAAGACTTGAAAACCTTTGATACGTCAGTAATAACATATACTATCCCCTTGAAGCTTGAAGCAAAGTGTTTCCACCAAAAGTAGCACCTAGTTAATGACCTGAATGAGCCCTTAATTCAGAAGGAAGTGCAAAAGTTGCTATATGTAAGGATAATCTTTCCAGTGAGACATTCGACTTGGGTTGCTAACTTGGTGAACCTGTTCGTAAAAAGAGTGGAGAGATCAAGTTATGCATTGACTTTAGAAACCTTAACAAAGCATCAAAGAAAGAAAATTATCCTCTTCCTTCTCTGGATGAGGTGCTACAAATAGTAAATGGTTCACAAATGATGTCATTCCTGGATGGATATTCAAGATACAATCAGGTAATTTTCAACTACGAGGATAGGATGAAGACCGCCTTCACTACCAAGTGGGGGACATTTGCTTATTGAAGGATTCCATTTGGTCTTATCAACACTGGAGCTACCTTTCAGTGAGTGATGGATGCAACATTTAAGGATTTGGTAGGTAAGTGCACTATTATATATATGGATGATTTGACGGTGTTTTCAAAGAATAGAGAAAACCATGTTGCAGATCTGTCGAAGGTCCTTCAAAAATGCATAAGTTATGGAGTCTCCCTCAATCCGAAAAGGTGTGTGTTCAAAGTTTCAGAAGGAAAATGAATAGGCCACATAATATTAGAGAAGGGGATTTCAATTGACCTAGATAGAGTGGAATCCATTCTGAAACTGACTATGCCTGGTAGCAAAAAGGAGATGAGATCCTTTTTTAGGAAGATAAACTTTGTGCAAAAATTCATAACTGGGTTTGTGGAGATCGTCAAACCCCTCAACAAAATGATGAAGATGGATGCTAAGATTGAGTGGAGCAATGAGGCTAAATCTACAATGCCTTGATCAACAACAAGCGAAACAAGCCATAATGGAATTTCATGGTAGACATGGTATTGGACATGGTTTTGCTGATTCCATGGTGCACCAAATATTGAGATTAGGTTACTACTGGCCCCATGTATTCTGTGATGCTCACCAACATGCGAGGACATGTCATACATGTCAGAATTCCGTATCTAGGGAACACAATCCAATAATGCCCCTACAACCAATATACGAGGTAAGACCATTTTCCCAATGGGCATTAGACTTTGTAGGTGTGATTAACCCCAAGTCTTCTGCAGGTCACAAATTTATTTTGATGGAAATCAATTACTATACATGCGCGACTGAAGCTCAGCCTTGTAAGAACAACACCACCGAGGTTGTCATCAAATTCCTTAATGAATGCATCGTTACTAGGTTTGGAGTATCGTTTTCCCTGGTATGTGATAATGACCCTACTTTCTCTTCTGCATAATTTATTCAATGGGAATATGAGCATAAAATTGTGTTAAAATATTCTTCTAATTACTACCCATAGGGGAATGGAGTAGCTAAGTCTACAAACAAAAATATATTGGAAGTAATTAAGAAGCTATTAGAAAGTAATCCTAGGGATTGGCACACTCAACTTAGATTTTCCTTATGGGAAAATAGAACTCGAATCAAGGCCGCCTTAGGAAACTTGCTATTCAAGTTAGTTTACAGCCAAGACCCAGTCTTTCCTATCTATCCACAAATACCTGTTCTTCAATTTATGTAAGAATTCTACTCAAATGACGATAGGATAGAAGTTAGGCTAACTGATTTATTGAATCTAAAAGAACAAAGAGATATTTCTTTACAACAATTTTCTAAATATCAAGTTGTTGTCAAACGTTGGTTTGACAAAAGAGAAAAAATCAAAGCTTTTAGAATATCTAACCTTATATTACTGTGGGATAAAGCTATGGAAAAGAAAGGGGACCATCAAAAGTTTGACTGACTTTGGTTGGGTCCTTATCAAATTTCCAAGATCCTTGGCAAAAATGCCTTTCAATTGAGCACTTTAACGGGAGAGCCTATTCCATTGCCTGTCAATGGGAAGTTTCTCAAAAGCTCTTTTGGCCCATGAAGGCCTGATGTTTTGTTTGGTTGTACGTATGTAATTAGCTGGCTCATTTTCTTTTTTATTTGTTTGTTTTTTTTGCTCTTGTGGATTGTGTTTTTGTTCTTGTGTCTTGGGGTGACTTCCAGTTTGCTCTATTTCAAAATACGGAGTGGTTATTCATTGTATGTTGAAAGTACTAGGAGAGAAGTTGGTTTAAGTATTTTCAGGTATGCCTGTGGAAATTTGTCGTCTCAAGATCTATGTCTTGTGTTCTTTTTAAGTAGCAACCTGAAAGGTTAAGAACAAACAACTATATTATAAGTAATCTCATAGACCACGACTGAATTTGTCACGAAATAGATATAAACATTTATTTACATGGAGGCCTATTTGTCTCAGGATAATTGTATTTTGAATTTAGATGAAAAATTCGAGTCTTGACATTGTCATGAAATCCATTGTAGTTCTCAACCCAAATTTCATAATGATACATCTGAGTATTGAGAAAAAGATGAAAAGATAAATTATTCAAGTAAGCCTGTACAAAGAAAAGAAAAGAGAACCATTCACTAATGGAAAAAATCAATATGAGAAGGGTAATTCAAGTATCTGTACCGAGGCTATGGACGCCTGGCTGGCAGTAGAGCAATGCTTTGAGAGAACTAGATGTATCTTTGTCGGGGCTATGGATACCTATCTGGTAGTGGAGCAATACCCAGGATATCATTGCACGACAATCATAAGGATTTAACTCACGTAGCCTAAATCTTTAATACAATTATTTCAGGACGAGAAGAACCTTTATTGGAATAGATACACCATACATGCACACACTCAAATTCGATGTGGTTATTGATGATTTACATTTGAGATTCCAACTCAACCTGTTTTCCATAACTGATCATACTAAAGTTTAAAATGTACATGAACCAAAGGTTTTGGGTCACTGAATTCTTCAGTATCTTGAAAATGGGTAAACCATTTTCCCAGCCAAGTTGCCAATTGTTATGCCTTGCATAACCACCCCATTTTTTTCGGTGAAAATGGGTCCCCCTTGTGTTTTTTTGTCCTTGGTGTTCTTGTTTGGGTCTTAGGAGTTGTTCTTTTTCCTCCTAAATCTTTATTTTTTTTGTTCTTGCGGGTTCATAATGCGGGCTGAAACTGGACTTCATAACTTTTGCAAAGTTCTTGATTCGGTTTTTGATCCCTTTCCTGTTTGTTTGCCTTGTGTTTTGTCTCATTTTGTGTCCTATTTTGGGATGGGCTTTGCCTCGGTCCCGCTTCCCTTTGTTCTTTTGTTTTCCCTCTCTTGGTGTTCTTTCCCTTTGTCGGGACCAGAACCGGAATCGGATCCGAACCTAGACCTTTTCCAAGTTCTGGATCTAGATTTGGTTTCGATCCTACCCCTGTTCCTTTGTTGTCCTTTCCCTGCCGCGGGACCAGAGCCAGATTCAGAATGGAATGTGGAACTTGGACAAAGTTCCTGATCCTATCTTAACTCTACTTCCACTCCCGTTTTTCCTCTAATGTACATGGTGGTTGTGTACTCACCTTCGCTATGATTCCGCCCCCGACCAACTACACTAATTGCATTAATTACAGCCTCCTCACATGCGCGAAATGGTTTTTAAAACCTTAATCAAGTTTATTTGGCTCATTACAGTTTTCCAAAGAATTTTAACAAGAAAGAGCCAAAGTAACTCAAAGAGGAGCACAATTTGGTTGCAGATGAGTGTTTGTGAGCAGATCCCTATCAATTTTCAACCCTTTAATGGTTGCGTTTTGACGTAGGTGGGTTTCTCCCATTCTGTTTTGTGTTTTCCCATTTGTTTTGTTACTCTGTTGTTCTTCGTGCGTTCACATGAATTTTCCTGCAGATCATCATGTGTTTCCGTTCTTGTTGTTTTTCTTGTTTTCTTTTGGTTTGTTTTCCATTTTTTGTTTTTCTTTTGCTTTCCTCTATTTTTTTTTGTGGGTCTGCTATCGTTTTCTCCATTTTTCAGTGGCGGTTTCACCACACCGTGCCCTAGTTTTTATTAGGGTTTCTTTTTGAGGGGTTCTGGTGCTCAAGACAGTTTTGAATCTTTCCTTGGACCCCTTTGATCTTGTATCTTGTATGTCTTACAAATTTTATTATAGAGTTTTTGTGCCCTAGTTTTAGTATAAGTCAATGGGCCGTACGAATTAGGGTTTTTGTTTCATGCCCTTTTTGCATAATTTCCCTAGCTTGCTCAATTTGTTCCTGTTTGTTCATGCGGAGTCGAGCTTGATCTCTCCCTCCCTACCCCTTCTTTTTTTAATTTGGGTCCAAACTGGTGTCGGCATGTGGGGAAAATCCACTTAACTCTGATAATACATGGTGGAACTAGAGCTAGAAGCAAACTCACCCCATGAAATTTCACATAAGAATTTGGTTATGAAAACGAGTCTACTTCCGATGGGTTCCAATTTCGATTTTGATCCTGCCAACTTGGTGGGATCGGGTCATCAAACATTATGAGGTTTTGAAACCTTGAGAGTTTTAGTTTCTAATCTGGTCCCGATACTAGTTCCAATTGTGTTATTTTTTTCAACTCTCTAGTTCTTGATTTTCTCCCGGTCCCACTCTCGCTAGGTTTAAAATTTCACTATATGGAGGGTTACCTAGGGAAGAATAGAGAAGCATGAAAATATAACACTTGTAATGATGATTCTCATACCTTATGTTGGTCTAATCTAAGTTTTTCTTGCAAGAGTAAGCAATGTCAGGAGCATTTGAGGAAGTCTCACAAAAGGAAGAGCAAGTTGTAGAAAGTTCAAAGGGAGTAAAACCAAAGGTAAAGGTGGAGCAATTTCCTTACACCTTGAGATATAAACACCAAGATGCCACCCTTACATCTAGAAAGTTAGATTCAAAGTGGGAATACATCACATACACTAATTTGGGTCCATTCAATTATGAGGAATTGATTGTAGACAATTTTTTAGAAGATGTGATTGGGAGGACTATTAGAATAGCCAAATCTGGGTTGGCACATATCACACTCTTCCCTCTATAAGTCCAATGCCTAGAACTCATACTCACAGCAGCAGGGGCATACAATCCTTCATCCAGACAATGTATGGACCTCCAGGTGAATGTGATCATTGATCTATCCCTATAGATGATGAGGTTCTGGTCTAATGCACCTACCCTCAAGAACCCCAAGCAATTGACTGAAGCAGAGGCATTGTAGTTATTTAACATGGACAAGGAAGCTAATAGGTCTCGTATGAATAAGAAGTGGTTGAGAAATTAAAAGAATTCCTTGACCAAGGTTCCTAAACAACCCAAGAGGGGAGACTTCAAGAAGGAAATATATGACCTAATCATGATGCTTTCTAGGGTGTTTGGAAAGAAAGACTCTGCATACTTTAAGGAATATATTTTTCCATTCATTGAAACTATTTTGGATGGTAGGAAACAATTTGATTGGGGCATGATTTTATCAGATAACTTGGACAACCAAATGCTCAAGGTAGGGAAAACAAAGAACTTCTTCATGACCTCTTATGTCATATCCAACTGCAAGAATGGGCATATTCGCTAGATTGAATGCAGTGGGCATTTTAGGGGAGGCTCGTGGACAAAATAAGGCATGGGAGCATTATGATCAACTAATTCTACAAAATTTTGAACTACATTATATAAGAGTTAATGATGCATTCCTTTATGTCATCATTAACCGGTTGACAGGGGATGCTAGATATAGGATGAGTAGGGAGGCCATGGCTTTCATTGTTGAATGGGGACAATGGTACATCTAGTACCCCAAGTTCTGTTATTTTAGGTTGGTAGGTTTTGATGGACATCCTCATCAACTTCCAAGATGTTGCAGTGATAGGATTGTTCTTATGGAGTTCATATATCAGGCTATGGGAGTCAATACAAAATTTTCCAACAAACACAAGCCGGGATGCCACAAATTTCCCATGAATTTGGGAGAATATTGTTGTGGTCACAATTTGGCTGCAAAGGTAGTTTGTGAAGAGTTAAGTTATCTTAAGTTAGGGTTGTATACAATCAGGAAACATTTTGACCTGAAGCATAAGATGAATGGCTTAGCTCCTACCATTTTTGATAAACATTATAACTTGTTATAGGATTTTTGGATTGATTTGCAAGATGACTATGATGTTAGGAAAATAAACTATGAAAGGCTTACCATCCCACAAATGATTGAATACGGTGTAAAGGAAGACATTCCTGATACACTATCAAATGATGGTGTAGTTTTTGACCCTGGGTATGAAGTAGAGAATATAGGCACCAAGAACTTGGACCCAATAAATTGGGATGAAGAGGAGTCTACAGATATTAAACAAATTGCTAGCACAGTGATGGATAGAAGCATCCAATGGGTAGTCATGAGGATAAAGGATCCAAAATCTCAATCCTCAAAGAAGAGGAAAGCAACAGGCACCCAAGGATATAGAAGAACAAAGATGAGGACAACTCATAAGGAACAATTGGAGTATTATCCTCCTAGCTCTGGAGGAGATGCTGATCTAGGAATACCTACTCAAGAAACCCATGAGTCACATGATGTAGAAGCTACAATAGCTGGAGGAGGAGCTTCATCTCAACCTTCTCTCCCAGAGGAATCTACTAGAGAAGTACCTGTAGGTAGTGTTGATGATGTTTTCTGCACAACAACAACTCAGACAGAATATGAAATCCTATCTCTCCTCAAGAGATAACCCCAAGGTCTCTAATGTCAGGTCTTGACAATGCATAAACAACTCAGTGATAATGTGAAAATGTTGGTAATAACAATGGGACCTTACTACAAGCAAAATACTGAACCTCAATTTATCAAATTTAGCAATATAATGATACTTCAATTCTAAATTTAATCTAATAATCAAAGAAATAACGAAAGATAAGGGTTTCAAAGAGATTTTTGAACTTAATGCTAAACCCAAGATTAACAATGCAAACAACCAACACTCGAAATGGACCAATCCCTCAAAACTGACTTCTACTTAACCCAGATAAATCTGCAATCTTATAGAAACAATGCAATCTTCTAAGGTGTTAATATTTTCAAATCATGAACATTCATTCAAACAACCCTATTGCAATTGAAATGAATAAACCCTCACAATCGAACTTAAGCACAATGAATATATCCAGGCTAACTTTGCAAAGCAACTAACAATTAGTTGGTTGCGAAAAGTATGGACCAGGGATTGTTGTAACACTTCAAATATCAAATCATGAACACTATTAAATCAAATCTAGTCTAAATACTACCTTCATCAAAGCAATTCTAAAGATAGAATAACAAGAACCATGCAAGATAAGAGAAACACAAGTATGGCACCAAATCACAATGTCATTACTTGCATCAAATTATCCACTGTAGCAACAATTCCAACTTTATGTTACAATATTTGTTTGAGATCAACTACTTGTTAATACTTGCTCTGCTTAATTCACTTATAACTATCTCTCTATGTGTCTCTGTCTAAAACTTCTTCACCCTTACAAATGAGGAAAAATGCCAAATTTATAGAACCCCCAAAACATGTCGGCCTAGATAAGATTTTACAATAATAAGGCACAACAAGTCGGCCAAGAGATATTCAAAATGAAATAAAATATGCATTAAATGCATGAACTCCATCCAGGTCAGCCTGGGATCTCCAATGCAACTCAGACCAATGCATGGAAAAATAATAGGGAAGCACAACTCTCAATGTAGCCAATCATTAACTACCTTCCCCTTTGTCCTTATTCCGATCCAACATCTCATGAACCTTCAAAAGCATCCTATCCAAGTCGGCCATAGGTGGCAAAGGAAAAACCCTAAGTCATCTCTCAATTGATGCAATTTCTTCCCTTGACTGCTTTACTGACTTATCCCAATCCACCCTATATGTTAGGTATTTGTCAATGACAGCAAGATATGTGGCCGCATCATCCAACTGATGCTCAGAAACATAATCATCATCATTTGGGGCATAAACATCATGCCACCACCTTCTCAATTGCTCCAAACTCAAATACTTGGGAGCAATCTTCCTTCTCCCAGTCATAATTTCAAAAAAAGCAATGGAGCCATTGTAAACCCTAGCTAGGGTATCGTCAATCTGTCTCCTCTGTTTGTAAATCTTCTTCAACACCTTCTGCCTGATTTGCAATGCTTCAAACCACTCCCAAGGCTCAGAAGCTCTAGAGGAGGGGAGAATTTTATCACTTACCAACCTATCCCTAGTGTACTCCATGATAGTCCTATTTTTTTGCAGTAGGAGATCTGTATCTTCTTTGTCCTGTGCCAACACCTGTTTCAACCAATCAGTCGCCATTGAAGCATCTTTCCCTATTGACAAGATATCCTTGATGGCCTCATTACCTTTTGTTTGCACCCCTTTCAGCCAATTCACCACAGCAAGAGTGGAATCCCTCATCTTTTCTAGCTCAGTGATGGTTTCCTGAAGTAAAGGATGTGCATAAGAGGAGGAAGGGTTAATAGATTGCAGGGGTTTCATCAGATCTTCCAAACACTTCCTGAGATTTTCATTTTCTTTCTTTAGCTCCTGCTTAGTTTTTATCTCCTTCCTCAATCTGCCCATGATGACCACACTTGAACCTTGATAATCTTCAATATCTTGTTCAACAGATGTAGGACCTAGATTGAAAGTTTGAACATTGTAATCCTTTCCAGCCACATCATCTCTGTTTTTGTCCAGGGCAGGGGTGGAAATGTGAACAACCCTGTTACTAGCCTCATCTCTTTCAATCTTTGAAATTACTCTAGCCTTCTTCTTACCTTTGTCTTTCCCAATCTTAGCTAGCAACTTGTCCCAATTCGGTGGACTGTCCTCTACAACAACTTGTTTTCTTTTTATCTCCTTGTCCAACCAATCAGGAATAGTGGATTCCAACTGCACCTTGCCTTGTTTCTCCTCCTATTGTTCCTTTAGGTGCTTCCTCATTCAAATTCTGCTTCTTAGGAGTCTCATCTATCATGCTTTCCTTTTCTTCAACATGTTCTTCTTCTTGTTCAGGTGATGGATCCTTCACTATTTCCTCGTCTTTTGGAGGTGACTTAACCTCTTTAGTTCCAACAAGTGACTCCACATAAGCCACCAAATGAGACTGCATTACCTTTTCAATTTCTGCCTCTGCACTATGCAGATCACCCTCATGAAACTCTTCTCCTTCAGTATCCGGATGATCTTCAACATTTTCTGACTCACCTAGTTTGCTTTGAGCTTCATGAGTAGAAGGTACATCATCATGTGGCTCCTCATGAGAAACAACTGGAGGGAGATCTGCTTTAGGCACACTATCCTTAAGAGAAGGAGTCCTAGACCTTCTTGTATACACCTTGGCTTTCTCTTCTGAACTGTCTACATTCACCACTGGTGGGGTGACTTCTTCCTCTCCTACCTTAGAACTTTCCTTTTTTGAAACTTTTAAGACTCTTCTCCTTTTAGGCACAGGAGCATCAACCTCAGGATTCTATTTTTTAGCCTCCTCCTTGCCAAATTTCTTAGTCCTTGTCCTCTTTTTAGCCTTTGGCCTTCTTTGCTTTTCAGTTTCCTGGACTTCCTCTATTTGAACACCCTTAATTTTAATTTTAAAAGGAGAATCTACCTTGCCCTTACCTTTAGGATCCTCCTGCTCAGTTGATTCCTCGGAAGTGGAGTGAGGGTCCATATCTCCCATCAGACTATAGGTACATTTCACTCCCTCATTCTCCAACTCCCACAGCTTGTGCCTCTCCAATGCCAATCCTCAAAGGGAAGTCCCCACCAAAACCAGTCTTATGCTTGTCTCTCTTGACAATGGCATCAAAATCACAAATCTGCCTAGTTACTTCCAAGAGTATGATATGATCAGTGGGATATCTTGGAAGCCTGTATGGAGCCCTCTGACAACCATCAATCCGAATATATGCGAAGGTTGGGAACTGAATAAACCATTCCCCATATTTTTTGATGAGCTCTTTTGCTTGGTCAAAAATCCTTGTGTGCTTTGCCCCTTGAAGCATTCTAGTGATGTGCATGGTGAATACATCATTCACCCTCCTATAACTTGAGCTTCCTAGGTGCAATTGAGGGAAAACCTCATAAATAACATCCTGTCCGAAGATTCCCCTTGTGCTCAATCCTTTGTAGGGGTGGAATCTTGCAAGTGCATAAACCAACTATGAGGTCATTGTGAAGGTCTTTTTCTGCAACACATTAGACAGCTATTCATGAATCACTCTACTAATTATACCAGCCCAATGATAATCAATCTTCTCTTGCTCCATCCTTACAATAACGTGACACATCCAATTCTCAAACATGCCAGCACTCGTCAATCCAACCACCCTGCTCAGAAATGTGATGGCATCATAGTACTCCTTGAACTTTGCTCTGAATAACTGTTTGGGCAGCTTGGAATAGTGAGACTTGGACTTCTCCAGCCAGGAATTGATAAGCTGTTGTGACTTCATAGTCTGTTCATCGTAGAACTCCTGAGCTACCTTCATGTTGAACACTACCACGTGAGATCTGTCTAGCATATCAAAAGTTTGGGCAATGGAAACAGGATTGAGATTTTCTACCACCCTTCCTTGTGGACCAATAATCCTCTGTGTATCCTGATCATAGTGCCTGGCGCACTCAAGGACCAGCTCATAGTACTGCACCGTAGAAGGGAAACTAGCTACATGTGACAAGCCTGATTCCTTCATTCTTCTAGCCACCAAAGGAGGATCCTCTACTGCCATTCTTTCTTTAAACTCCTCATAGTCCCACAATTTGACATTAGTATCAGTTACCTCAGATCAGATTGATGTAATTTTACTCTCAGGGATCCTACTCTTGATGTCCATCTTAATCTTTTTTGCATCATACATTGAAGACCCAGCTATTGCCTTGTTAGATTCAACCTGCACTCAACATGGAAATCATAGTAAAAACCACAGGAAAGTAATGCTAATCCATCAAAACACCGTTAGAATAAACCTCATACAACCAAGGTGTTATTAAAACTCATATGAAATGATCTTGATAAACTTTGGGTTTCAAGACCACTCGCGGAATTTGAGCCAGAGAGGAATTTCAGGAAATTCTGGGCCAGACAGATTCCAGCGGAATAATCATGAACACTCCTACTAACAATTAAATCTGATCATTATTAATCAATAAACCACAAAGGAGATCATAAGATAGCATGAATTAACCTTAAAATGCATTAAAATCACCAACACATCATGCTACTCCATATTTCCATACATTCCATGAAATTTCGGGAAAATTTGCCATAGACGGATTTCCGCGAAGGGAAAGATACTTCATGAACTTCGGAAAATTTAGGTGGCACAGGACTTTGGGAAAATCTGGAGTCAACGGAAATCCACGGATAAGGTAAAACTCTGAAAGTGAGCAGACTTCGGGAACTCAAAGGAAATCGGGAAAATAAAGGCGATCAAGAAAATCCTGGATCAACAGGAATCTGTGGAATACAAGAAACTCTGAAAGTGCTAGTGGATTCCAGAAAAGCCAAGGAAATCGGGAAAAATCTCTAGAGACAAATTATCTTGAGGGAACGGAAAATCCCGGATTAACACTGAAACCCGAATTGCGACATAAAATCATGATTTCACTCACAACATCAAATTGATCATGAATTTGAAAGATATATGCTTAGGGAAAGTTAGGCATGGACATTCCATAGATTTTCTTTGCATTCTAGGCCCGTTTTACAACGAAATAAGATGGAATGGTATTGCCCTAGGTTTAAAACCCTATACATCTGCCATTAACACATAGGAAAACCCATGATTCAGGTATTTCAATTGCCGCTTCCTTACTAGGGGAAAATCATGATTCTCAAGCAAGTTCACCGAAATCAAATAAACAAAGTAACTCAAAAATTGCTTGGGAGACCATAAATTAATCAATGCTACACAACCCTAGTCATGAAGTGATCAAATATTCAGGGACTCAAGCCCCAAAAGCTTTATAACATAAGAACGCTATTCACAATCCTCAACTCAAAGCAAAGCAATCAGACACATACCATTTTGAAACGAAATCGATCTCAGAATCAACAAATGTGAAGTAAAAGGCGTGCACAAAGAGCAGCGACAAGAATGCACCAAAGGAAATCGCCACTCAAATCCATAATTCGCTAAATCAACACCTCAAATTCAACCAAGCACTTGCAAGAATGCACTCCACAGCCCAAATGACGACAAGCAATAAGAACAATAGCATAATAATAATCCGAAATCAATTAAATACATTGCCTGCGAAAGGTACAGATGACATTAAATGCAATCGACAAGACAGTCATAAAACCTGAGAACCCGAGAACAGGACGAAATCCAAAAAAATCCGGCCCACACGGAATTCTGCAAAGATTGAAAATCTCCAGACGACATCGCTCAGCTGGAGTCCAAGAAGGACCTAGGAAAATTCGGCCCGAGTGGAAAGTCCCAAACTTCAACGAAAACCTGAACTTAACTCAAAACCAAAGATCTTCAATGAATAACTTAGGGGGATCACCCAGGGAATCAAAATAAACATTTAAGCACGTGCCCAAGTAAAATAAAACCTAAAAATGAAAGTGCCAAGACACCAAAACCAAAGCGAAAGAGGGTCCCTGCTTTTAGTGGGGCGTGTGTGCGAAAACTACACAACAGGTAGCCTCCATGAGCAAGCTGGAAAAGATAAGCAAAATGAGGTTGAGATTCATGATATAAGCCACTAAATGACACCAACATAGTTGAGAACCAACTACAGAGACCTTGGAAGATAGGTAATTTTGGATTATTCATCTTTTTTATTGCAGGAAAACAGATAGAAGAGAAAGATTACTATGTGCAGGATAAACTTTTGTATCATTTGGGAAAGCTATGTGTTCCAAAAGATGAACAAGCCCATGTAATCTGTGAAGCTCACACCTCTTTGATTGCAGGACATTTTTGGGTAAGTAAAATAGTTACTCAGCTGCAAAAATATTGTTGCTGGCCTAAAATGCAAGAAATTGTCACCAAATACATTAAGGGTTGTATTATGTGTTCAAATAGTAAACCAAGTAACAGAAAATTGGGGTTGTACACACCATTACTTGTTCCATCCCGTCCATGGGAAAGTGTGTCTATGGATTTTGTTGGGGGTTTACCTATGTCTGGGAAGGGTCATGACTATCTTTATGTAGTAGTTGATCGGTTTAGTAAGATGTGTATCTTAATGCCATGTAAAAAACAAGTCACTGCTGAACTGACAACTCAAATGTACTTCCAATTTGTATGGGTTCATTTTGGGTTACCTACTTCTATTGTATCAGATCGATATTCTTGATTCCTAAGAGAATTTTGGTCAGCTTTGTGGGGACTCATGGACACCAGACTGAAGAAGAGTACAACCTTCCATTTGCAAACCGATGGACAAATAAAGGGAGTAAACAAGATAGTTGTGCATCTACTTAGAGGCTACAACAAAAAGCATCCCAAATTGTGGGATGAGAGTCTTTATTATGTGTAGCATGCTTACAACCATGCGACACACTCTTCTACAAAGAGGTCTCCCTTTGAGACTTGTTTCGGTTATGTGCCTAATACTTCGATGGATTTTTCTTTTGGGAAAGATGATGTTGAAGATGGACACCATGATTTAGAGAAGGCTTTGAAGTTCATCCAGAAAGTCCAAGCCATCCATTAGGTAGTAGAAGCATAGCTGGAAAAGAGCCAAGCCAAATACAAGGCTCGACATGATAAACATCGCATCGATCATCATTTTCAAGTCAGTGACCGTGTTTGGTTACACATCAACAAGGAAAGAATGCAAGGAAAAGGAAGAAAGCTCAGGCCATTTCAGTATGGTCCCTTTGAGATCTTGGAAAAGATAAGAACCAATGCCTTCCACCTTAATCTTCCTCCATACATGCAGATCTATTCAGTTGTCAATGTTGAGAACTTGAAGTTATATGAACCTCCGATGATATTGGATGAGGAGACTGATATTCAGGTTCCATCAGTGGATGATCTTTCACCAGAGTACATGTCAGAGTTGCTTGAAGATGTCATCCTAGACAGGAAAACTAGGACTTCACAAAGAGGAGCAATTGAATACCTCAGAGTGGGACTGCAGGGGATGAATCCAAGCAGGGCAAAATGGATGGAGATTGGTAAATTGAGGGAACTTTACCCTCACTTACTTTCTGAGTAACTAGCTTTCGGAGGTCCAAAAGCTCTCCAGTGGGGAGGACTGATCTGGAGGATCTTCGCCAAAAATTGAAGTTTCTCATTTATCTTCAGAAGTGGCATCATTAGAAAATGGTCGAAATTCTGACTCCAACGCAACTTGAACGGAGTCAAACGGAGCTACAGAGTCCAAGATATACTCGGTCAAACCTTGGTCAACCCTGGAGCTAGGTCAGAGAAAAAAAGGTCAAAAATTGACGTTGTTAAAAGTGGTCAAGATTGGCATCAATGTGAAGATCTCATTGCAAGCTTTCCGACAATGTTCGTTTCATGGAAAATGGAGTCTGTTTGCACGAGATATGAGCAGTCAAAGTTGGGTTGACTTTGCTGACATCAACATGGTATAGTCAACATGGTATGGTCAGCATCCATTCATCATCATCAGCCAATCACATGTTGACATGTGGCAAAATCTAGACAAATAAAAAATAATAATAAGAAAATGCACCTAATCCTAAGCCTTAAAACAAGGCTAAAATAAGCCTCAAAACAAGGAAAATAAAACCCACACCTACCTCCCACGTGCATGCTTACTTGGGACAAATTTTAAGGAGGAAAAGGTGGGCTTTACTTGGTAAAACAGGTAAACCAAGAAAACTAAAATATTCCCCTTAAAAATAACCACTAAATTAATGGGTGGTAAGTAATAGTTAATAAGCCCAAATTTAAAACAAAGTCCTCTAAAAGGATGAAACAAAAAAACTCTCGTAAACAGTATAATCTTGGATATGGAAAAAATTAAGGGGCTTAGGGATTTTATATGTTTTTAAAAAAATGTAAAACGAGAGATTTGAAGATTTTTGTGTAAATAAGGGGGATTTTTAAGTTGTATTTGTAAAAAATGGAGAGATAAGGTTGTTTTGTAAAATCAATTGGTTAGTAACCAAAATGATTAAATTTTCAATATAAAAAGGGGGGTGTAGAGGCTTGAGGATTCATTGGGAATTATTCAAGTGTTGGAGACTTAGAGCATTTTGGAGAGATAATTTTGTTGTTCTTGTATGTCGGGAGAATGCTGGAATTTTGTCGTGCTTGAAGGGAAGAGATTGCAAACTGTTGTAATGCCGATTTTTTGAAGATTTCAATCAGATTGGTCTACTCTTTGGAGAGGGGCCTGAAGACATAGTCATTCTTACAACGAACTCTGTTATCAATTTGTTTATGACGAACTCCGTTATCAATTTGTTTGCCTCATTTTCTGCCATCCTTGCTTGTCTTTTTCTTCTTTGAATAATCTTTTGTATGGGCCGGTCAAGTGGTGACTCTTTTGAGCAATTGATCTATCCTTTGATTGCCTCATCTCTTCCTCTTTTCTCTTCCTTTCTCTTTTTTCCTCTTTTTTCTTCTTTTTCCTCTCTTCCTCTTCCAACAAATGTCTTCCCAATCTTCTCACCAAATCCATCTTCACAAGAAAGTCTCTCCTTGCTTCTATTCAAATTTTCTTTGCCTTTCCTTGGCAATAATCAAGTTCTTCTTAACTTGCACACAACCACAACACAAAACCACAAACCAAAACTAACCTAGACCTTTTTATGGGCTCTGATACCAATTTGATACAGAGCAAGAGGGTTCATACCATCAACTTCCTATATTCTTTTCAATAATCAAGTATACAACTGAAATTCTTCATTCTTGAGGCAATCTCAATCCTTTAACCTTGAGCAACATGGGCTCCAACTTACACAAATTGTTGGAATTGTTGCCTCAATCTCACAGGCTGGAACCTCTGGAAGAGCAAAGTCGATGTGACATTTCTTTGGTCTGGCCGACTGGTAGTTTGGGAACCTTGTGAAATATTCTAGTTGCTGTGACCTTGTAGAAGTCTTGCCGAACGCTTTCACTTTGGAGTCTATCGCTGTGACATAAGGCAGTTGTTGTAACTTCTCACCACGTGGAGATCTTTGGCCGACAGGCCATTCCATCGGGTGTCGGGGAGACTCATAGCAACCGAGGGCTTCAGAGTGACTTAAACACTCGGGAAGAAGTCCCAGTGACATTAGAAGGTCTTGCAAACAGGGATACACATTGAAGTCATCGGGATAACCTATGGTGGTTCGGTGAGAAGTCTTACCAAAAGTAACATGTCTCGGCGACAGTGTTGGAGCTTTCGGGGAAACCCTTGGGTGATTGGTAAGATGTCTTACCAATAGTGATATGTCTCACCGATAGATACTCAGAGTAACTTAAGGATCTCGTTGTGAAGTCTCAGCGATGAAGGATTGTCTTGGCGACAATGTAACACTCGAAGACATCAGGGAGACCCTTGGCTGAAAGACTTGTTTCGATATGATGTCTCATCGAATATCAGAAGTCTCGCCAACAGCACATGGGGTCATCGGTTTGGTGTGACTCTTGGTGAGCAGTGGTATCAGGATAACTTGGAAGCCTTGGTAAGAAGTCTTGCCGAAGGTTGATTCTCTCACCGACAGTGGAACACATCGATATGACTTAAAGGCTTCGGTATGAAGTCTTGGCGAAAGCAGTAAGTTTGGCCGACAAGGTAGACTCGGGGAGACTTGGATCTTGTGGGGTGATGTCTTGGTGAAGGGTATTTGTCTTGCCGATAGGAATGCGATGGATGTCAGAAGTTTCGGTATGACTTTGGAACCATGGTATGATCTCCTGGCGAATGTGGAATGTCTGGCTGACAGTGACATCGGTATAACATAAAGGGCTTGATATGATCTCTTAGCAAATGACTAAAGTCTTGCCGACTATTGTTTGGTGTTCGGTATGACTTGAAGGCTCAGTGTAACCTCTTGGTGATAGCGGTATGTCTTGCCAACTGATGAACATTTCAGAGTGACCTTTGAACTTCGATATGATGTCTCATTGAATGGCGATTGTCTCGCCAATGAGAATGTTGAGGTCGATGTGAGATGGATATCGGTAAGATGTCTTGGCGACAAGGGGAAGTCTAAGTGACAGCTTGTGAACTCGGTGTAACATCTTGCCGATGGGGTTGAATCTTGGCGATAGATGTGCAATCGGTCCTGTGGCATCAGGGAGACACAGTTAGTGTCTCACCGACATGCCAACATAGTTTGAACACCCTTGATCATTTGGATGACTGTCCTACGTGGTGTGACCTAGACGTATTATCTTCCATGCAAGGAAGTGGAAACATCTACATTGTCGAGCTGGATGATTCGATAGTTGGAAACAAACTGTTTCATAGAGCCGAAGCCGAAGAGAAGGAAATGAGAGCTAACAGATGTGAAGGTGGAGAGGCTGGCTGGATGGTCGAGGGCCTTGAGGCCTAAACAAAGGAGAAGAGAGAGCTCCTGATCAAGAAGCATGTTTTTGATTTCTCTTAAGTTGATATGCACTGTATATGTGATGATATTGTAATAGTGCGAAGATTGTTGATTATTTAGTTTGAGAGGGTAATCAAAAACTGTACAGGGATATCTGTTGCTACCAGTTGTATCCAGAATGAACAAGATGTAATCTCTAAAAAGGCTAAGATCCTGAAATTGTATTGTAACCGTTTTGTTGCTGAATAATACAATGGCTCGATCTTTGGAGTGTGGCATTTTTTTATCCGAAAGGATTTTCCCCATGTAAATCTTTGTGTTCTGGTTTTCTGTTTCATCTTTCATGTCTGTTGGTTCATGTAGTAGAATCTGTTAATGTTTGTTGTTGAATTTACATTTGTTTCTCTCAGATGGATCAATGTGGGAAATAAATTGTGTCTATTTCTGCGTTAGGACATAGTTCTTCATGTCTTTGAGGTAACCTAATCAAATTAAAGTTACCGAAGGCACTACTGTTTGGAGTTTTCATTAGATGCGCTCCACTAGATTACCTTACACAAATGGACTCCAATCTCTATCAGACTTGGTAAATGATTTAAAAATACTTAGTTCATCCCAAAAACTCATTACAAACATCCAAATATTAGACAACAATGATTTAAGTCCAACCATAAACAAACTATGCATAGCTTTTTTCAAATATCAAGAAAACCATGTTTCTTTTACTACTCTCCACCAAAATGAAACACACAATCTTCCATAACTCATGCAAATGAATAAATGAACCTTTTTATTTTAAAGGGTCTTTACAACATGTAAAAATAGAACTTTTCACCAATTTTTATCACTTTTTGGAGGTGGAATAAAAAGATATGAATTTTTCTTATTTGTTGGAAACCCTAATTCCTGAACTGGGTAGTCTTCACCAAAATTGTCATAAAGCAATCAAAACCCAATGAAAATTAATCAAAAAAGGTGAAAATGAAACTAGATTCACATATATAACATTTACAATAGGTTTGAGGTCTTTATTTGATCTGTACAATCCGTACCATTCTCTACAACAACCTGCAACTTCCAAAGAAAACAATCCCATAGGGATGCCAATGGTAAAATGATCATAACTTTCTCCAAACTCAATGAAAAAACACCAAACCAATTGAAAATGAAACCTAGTTCATTCCTATATCAATAAAAATTAATTTCAAATTTGTACACCTTCATACAAATTTGTACCATGTAAAAGAACATGGTAGAACATTGGAAAATTACAGAAAAAATCATCTCTTCATTCATAAATTCTTATTCAATCTACATTCCAACCCCCCATTCGACTTATAGGCCCATTTTTATGCTTGTACAATCAAGTTATGCTCCAACCAACCTAAAATTTCCATTTAACAACTTATAAAAAACTTTTAAAAATTTGTCATTTAACAAAAAGAGTTGTTATGACAACATTTGACAACTTTTGACAATGTTCTCATTTTTTAACTAAATGACACCAAACCTTCATCAATTACTCCAAATGACTTCAAACATATATAAAATGGCTCATTCAACCTTATTACAACATTGAAACACCTAATTTAATTAATTTATACAATATGGCCTCATGGAGGCTTGAATGCAACAAGGTGCTCCTGCACCATTCTCCCCTTGAAGAAAAAACTCAAGTCCCTTGAGAGAGAAAAAAGTAAAGGACCTGCAAATAGAAATGAATCTTCACTATCACCAGTAATCACAAATTTTTTTATCTTCATCTTAACCCATGGTTTTTTCTTTCTTGAAATTATAAACACAACAAGAAGGAGGTATCTTCTTTCCATCTTCCCATCATGTACATGTTCAAACTCATCCACAATCCCTGCACCATGATTTTCTTGCAACCATAATGTCTCTATTTCTACTGTATCACGATAGCAACAAAATTCTACATGGAGAAAACTAAAAATGCGATTAATCTCATCATGAAACAATGAAGTAAATATCTCATTTTCATACCTTGGTGGCTCAATTTGTAACTGCAAATCTATTTCACATTTATCCTCTTCTTCTTCAGGTGTAGGCACCAAATCTTCATCATCTTCTTCTACCTTTACCATTGAATCTTCTATTACATTTCCTGTCTTCATGTCCCAAAGGTCCATTTATTGTGCATATACCTCAGCAACATCATCTATACCTTCACTCTCATCATTAGAGTACCATATATAGCCTGCATCAAATCCTTGAAAATCTGCATATATCTCATTAGCAAACAAATCTGCAGCATTGTCATTATCAACCTTATTATTAACAACATCTTGAGGATTAGTACCAATCTTATCAACAACCTCAACAAACTTCTCTACTTTTTCATCAAAAATTTCATCAACTACTTGATTACCAACAACCATATCATTCATCTCAACATCAATGTGTTCTTCAACAAACAAAGAAGTTTGTTCATCTTCAAACATAATTGGAATATCATGCATCTCAATCTGTAATTTACTTTGCTTAACAAATTTTACCTTTGCCTCATTTGCTGCCATCCTTGCTTGTCTTTTTCTTCTTTGAATAATATTTTGTATGGGCCATTCAACTTTCTTTTTTATGGTCAAGTGCCAACTTGTGACTCTTTTGAGCAAATGATCTATCCTTTGCTTTATTTCTTCAATCTCTTTTTGCCTCATCTCTTCCTCTTTTCTCTTCCTTTCTCTTTGTTCCTCTTGTTTCTTATTTTTCCTCTCTTCCTCTTCTAGCAAATGTCTTCCCAATCTTCTCACCAAATCCATCTTCACAAGCAAGTCTCTCCTCGCTTCTATTCAACTTTTCTTTGCCTTTCCTTGGCAACAATTAGGTTCTTCTTAACCTCCACACAACCACAACACAAAACCAAAAACAAACACTTACCCAGACCTTTTTATGGGATCTGATACCAATTTAATGTAGAGAAATAGGGTTCAGACCATCAAATTCCTATATTCTTTGCAATAATCAAGTACACAACTGAAATTCTTATTTCTTGAGGCAATCTCAATCCTTTAACCTTGAGAAACATTGACGCTAACTTACACAAATGGACTCCAATCTTTATCACACTTGGTAAATGATTTAAAAATGCTTAGATTAATCCCAAAAACTCATTACAACCATCCAAATATTAGAAAACAATGATTTAAGTCCAACCATAAACAAACTATGCATAACTTTGTTCAAACATCAAGAAAACCATGTTTCTTTTACCACTCTCCACCAAAATGAAACACACAATCTACCATAACTCATGAAAATGAATAAATGAACCTTTTTATTTTAAAGGGTCTTTAGAACATGTAAAAACATAACTTTTCACCAATTTTTATCACTTTGGAAGGTGGAATAAAAATATATGAATTTTTCTTATTTGCTGGAAACCCTAGTTCCCGAACTGGGTAGTCTTCACCAAAATTGTCATAAATCAATAAAAACCAAATGAAAATTGATAAAAAAAAGTGAAAATGAAACTAGATTCACATATATAACATTTAAAATATGTTTGAGGTCTTTATTTTATCTATAAAATCCATACCATTCTTTGCAATAGCTTGCAACTTCTAGAGAAAACAATCCCATAGGGATGCCAATGGTAAAATGATCATAACTTTCTCCAAACTCAATGAAAAAGCACAAAACCAATTGAAAATGAAACCTAGTTCATTCCTATATCAATAAAAATTAATTTAAGATTTGTACACCTTCATACAAATCTATACCATGTAAAAGAATAAGGAAGAACATTGGAAAATTGCAGAAAAAATAATCTCTTCATTCATAAATTCTTGTTCAATCTACATTCCAACCCCCCATTCGAATTGGAGGCACATTTTTATGCTTGTACAATAAAGTTATGCTCCAACCAACCTACAACTACCATTTAACAACTTTTAACAAACTTTTTAAAATTTGTCATTTAACAAGAAGAGTTGTTATGACAACATTTGACAACTTTTGACAATGTTCTCATTTTTCAACTAAGTGACACCAAACCTTCATCAATGACTCCAAATGACTTCAAACATATATAAAATGGCTCATTAAACATTATTACAACATTAAAACACCTAATTTAATGAATTTATACAATATGGCCTCATGGAGGCTTGAATGCAACAAGGTGCTCCTGCACCAATCGAAATTTGTATATTTTGTAAGAAGTAAATCAGAAGTGTTCAGTTGATTTAAAGAGTTTAAAAACTTGGTAGAAAATTAGACTGGTAGAAAAATTAAATGTTTGAGGAAAGATAATGGCGGTGAGTTTTGTTCTGTAGATTTCAAAATGTATTGTAAAGACCATGGAATAAAAAGTCATAAAACCACACCTTACACTCCACAACAAAATGGAGTTGCTAAAAGGTTGAACAAGATGTTGATGGAAAAGGTGAGAAGCATGTTGAGCAATGCTAGTCTAGAGCATAAGTTTTGGGCTGAGGCTATGCCTACAACATGTTATTTAAAAAATCGATCTCCCTCTTTGACACTTGTTGAAAAAATGCCTATGGAAGCTTGGTTGGGTAAGAATCCCTCTTTAAGACATTTAAGTCTTTGGCTATGAAGCATATGTTCATGTTTTGAAAGAAAAAAGATCTAAATTGGAAAATAAAGCTGTAAAATGTATCTTCATTGGCTATGACATTTGTGTGAAAGGATACAAGCTTTGGAATCCAATGAGTGAAAAGGTTGTACAACAAAAGTGTAATCTTTCGTGAGCTAAAACCTTCTTTAGTGGATCTGTACTCAAAGATGAAAGAAGAAAACACAGAAGATGTAGTTGAAATTACTCAAACTCCAAATAAAGAGGAACTATGAAGTGTACTTGAAAATAAGGAGAGTTCTAGCAGCTCCGAGAGTTGTGATGAAGAAGAACCACAAGCTCAGCCTTAGCCTTTGAGGAGGTCTACACGTGAAAGGTGACAACTTGAAAGGTATGGTTTTTCCATGTTGGATGCAAATTTTTCCTATGCTTTGATTACAAACACATATGAGCCTAGGACTGTGAAAGAGGCTATATGATTAAAATTCTTGGTTGGAAGCCATGAATGAGGAAATGGCATCATTAAAAAGAATGCAACCTAGGATTTGGTGGCCTTCCCTGAAGGTAGAAAGCCTATTGGCTTTAAATGGGTATTTAAGAAGAAAATCGGTCTGGATGGCAGTGTTGAAAAGTATAAAGCTAGGTTGGTTGAGAAAGGCTATTCCCAAGTAGAGGGAATTGATTATGGTGAAATTTTTTCTCTTGTAGCTAAGCTGACATCTATTAGATTTCTTTTTTCACTTGCAAAAAAATATGACTTAGAGATTGAATAGATGGATGTGAAGACAAAATTTCTTCATGGAGATCTTGAAGAAGAAATTTATGTCATTGGGATTTGTAAGATCAAAATTAGATGATCGTGTGTACATCAAAACTAAAAATGATCAAGTGCTTATTATTGCCCTATATGTTGATGATATGTTGTTCATAGGAAATAGTAAGACTATGATTTCTGATCTAAAATCTCAGTTGTCTACAAAGTTTGAAATGAAAGATCTTGGTGCAACAAGGTATATTCTGGGGATGAAAATAAAACAAGATAGAGCTAGTAGAAAGCTTTGGCTTAGCCAGAGTAAGTATATAAATACTGTCTTGGAGAGATTTTTTACGACTAATTGCAAGCAGCTAGTTGTTCTAATGTTGGAGGGAATGAAGCTATTTGTTGAGGATTGTCCAAAATATCCTACTAAGATGGAGGACATGACCAACATGCCTTATGTAAGTGTAGTTGGCAGTTTAATGTATGCAATGGTCTGTACTAGGCCATACATTGCCCAAGTGGTGGGAGTGCTTAGTCGATTTATGGAAAATCTAGGAAGACCACATTGGGATGCTATGAAAAGGGTTTTGAGATATCTGAAAGGTACCTCCTAGTACGCTTTGTGCTATCATGGTAACTCGGTTGGGTCACAAAGATCCATCAATATTCAAGGCTATGTGGATTCTGATTGGGCAAGCTACGTTGACAGTAGAAGATCCACCCGTGGATACATCTTCATGTTGAATGGTGGTGCAGTTAGTTGGATAAACAAGTGGCAGGCTATAGTCACTTTATCTACTACAGAGGCATAATATATGGCAACAACACACGTTTGTAAAGAAGCCATTTGTCTTAGATGTTTGTGTTTTGATATTGGATTCAATGTAGGGAAAATTATCATTTGTTGTGACAGTAAGAATGCTATTTGTTTGGAAAAAAATCCAACTTTCCATGCCGAGACGAAACATATGGATGTGTAGTATCATTTTGTACGGGATATGGTGGAGGATGGAAAGGTCGGTCTTGAGAAGGTGGATAGTTTAGAAAATGTTGTAGATGCATTAATGAAACCAGTGAGCATAGACAAGCTTAGGTGGTGTGCCAATTTGATGGGCCTTGGGTCCTATGACATTTTGTAATATCAGTTTTGAAGAAGCCAGTAAACCTCCGTCAAGTGCGAGCATGTTGGGATTGTGCCTCAGCTTACTGGCATAACTATTGGTAGTGTTGTGGATATTTCATTTCTTCATCGACTTGATAGAGCTCCATTGGTGGGACCTTGTACCCTGTTCCATTGATGGTCCGATGAGTTTTCATGTTTTCACCATGCATGTTATCACCATGTCGCGGGTTTTGGAAAACTCCTAACCTCTGATTGTAGGTTTTGAAGTTTGGGTTACTCCTGACTTGGCAACTTGTTCTATCAGCATGACACCTTACTATCGACAGGACCCTAGTGGTAGTCTAAGCAATGGACTGATGTCTATGGTAGGACCTAGCTTACGGTGTAAAGGGAAGTGTCATCGTCAGGACTATGTTCCATTAGTAGGACTCTGACTTGAGTTTCCCCAATGACCTGATACTTAAAGGCAATTGACTGGTGGTGACGTGGTTTCAAGATGGAGGTAGTGGGGACCACATTGACTAATCATCGGGATGTGAAGGTTGGTTTCGCCGATAGACTGATACTTGGTAAACCTCTTGAGTGGTAAAGTGGTCGTTAGTGGGACTCAAACAGATCTACGAAAGGATAGATGTTGTTCCAGCGATGGCCTGATATTGTAATTGTTGTTTGACAGTTAGTTTGTTGAAACTGATGGGAATCGAATTGGATTCTTTCCAACATGGGTTTGATGATGGAGATGATTGCGGATTTACCTTAGAAGGAAATATTTGTATGTAGAAATACATTGTAATAGTGATCGATAGAGAGAGAGTTGAGTTGAGTTGGTTGAGAGAGAACAACATTGATCAAGAATTATAATGTTGCTTCTATTGAGTGTCTAAATTGACATCTAAGAGGGAGAAATTGTAACTTTTTATGTGGACCTTTTGTTCACCGTAATACAAAGTGTTTTTTCTTGGTGTGGTGGGTTTCTTCCCAAAATGTTTTTCCCACGTTAAATCTGGTGTCTATTTCATGTTGTGTAAATTTTTCTATCTGTTTCTGGGTAATGTGCATCTTTAATGAACTATAATTTTGAAATTTGAATCTTAATTCTACATTCTCTTCTTAGAATTTTCGTTAGGAAAGTGTTTCCACAGTGTTTCCACACCTATGCTTTCCTTACAGATTACTCTAGAATGACATGGGTTACTTTCTTAAAGAAATATTTGAAGCCCTAGATAGATTTAAAGCATTCAAAGTTATGGTTGAGAATGAAATGGATTCGAAGATCAAATGTTTGAGGTATAAAGGAGGTGGAGAGTTTACCTCCAATGAATTTAACATATTTTTTGAGAATCATGGCATAAAAAAGACACTTGTTTGCTCCTAGGAGTCATTAGCAAAATGGTGTGGTTGAAAGGAAAAATAGTACTATTCAAGAAGCTACAAGGACTATGATGAAAGAAGCTAACTTACCAGAAGTCTATTGGAGAGAAGCAATTCACATTGTTGTTTACATAATAGATTTCAAGCAAGAGCTAACAATACAAAGACTCCCTATGAGTTGTGGTATGGAAGGATTCTTACTATCAAGTAATTTAGAGTGTTTGGAAGCAAATGCTATATTAGAAGAGACGATGAAAACATAAGAAAGTTTGATGCTAGGTCTGATGAAGGTATCTTCCTTGGATAGTCTACTAAAAGTAAAGCTTACAAATGTTACAAAAAAAGACTTAGAGATTATTGAAAGTGCAAGTGTCAAGGTTTATGAAGATTTGAGGAATTTAGTGGTGATAGATGGATATGAATTAGATGAACGTACTTGTGGAGAAGAAAAATAAAAAGAAAAGGAAAATAAAGTATAAAATGAAGAGGAAGAAGCTTTGAAATTGAACCCTAAGACCTCTAAGTATGTGTAGAGAAACCATTCCGAAGAACAAATCATTGGAGACAAAAGAAAAGGTGTGTTGACAAGAAAAAGTGTTTTTGAAGTGAAGGTAAATCTGTGTTTACTTTCTAAAGATTAACCTAAAATGGTGAGTGAGGCATGCAAAGATGAATATTGGATGAAAGCAATGGAAGAATAGCTTATGTATATTGAGAAGAACTAGACTTGGGAACTTTCCCCTAGACTTGAAAACAAGAACATTATTGGTACTAAGTGGGTATTCAAAAACAAGTTGAGTGAGAATGGAGAAGTGGTAAGAAACAAGGAAAGGCTTGTGTGTAAGGGATATGCACAAGTTGAAGGAATAGACTTTAAGGAGACATTTTCTCCAGTGGCTAGAATGGAAGCGATCAGGATGTTTCTAACATTTACAACACATAAGGGCTTTAAAGTTTATCAGATGGATGTGAAGTCCGCTTCTTGAATGGAGAGTTGGAAGAAGTTTACATGGAACACCTAGAAGGATTTCAATTGTTAGATAAACCTAATATGGTCTGCAGATTGAAGAATGAATTATATGGATTGAAGCAAGCTCCTAGAGCCTGGTATGCAAGGTTGGATAGATATTTGATATAGTAAGGATTTAATAAAGGCACCTCAGATAGTAATCTTTACTTTAAGGTTGAGAAAGGTCAAATATTGATAGTGGTTGTGTATGTTGATGACATAATTTTTGCAGGCAATGAAGCTATGTGCAGGAAGTTTGCAGAAGAAATGCAACAAGAGTTTGAGATGTCTATATTTGGGGAGATGAATTTCTTCCTTGGGTTACAAATTAGTCAAATAGATAAGGCATATTCATTTCACAATTAAAGTATGTTAAGGAAATGCTGAAGAAGTTTAGAATGGAAGACTCCAAACTGGTATGTACTCCTATGGTTATTGGTGACAAACTGAGTAAGGATGATGATTCCCCTAAGGCTGATTATAGCAAGTATAGATCTATCATTGGTGGACTTCTATAACTAACTACTACTATACTAGATATCATGCATGTAGTTTGTCTTGTGGCTATATTTCAAGATCCTAGAGGGTCACATGTTGTAGAAGTGAAGAGGATATTCAAATATTTGAAGGAAACTCTGGATTATGGCTTGTGGTATCCTAAGGATACTGATTTCACATTGAGTGCTTACACATATGTAGATTGGGTTGGTTGTGTGGATGATACAAAAAGTACAAGTGGTGGTGTATTTTTTCTTGGATGAAGATTGGTATCATGGCTATGTACCTACAAAGCATCGGATTTCTAACATATTCACTAAGGCTCTTCCTAAGGATAATTTTGAGTATCTTGACAGAAGTTGAGGGTTATTCACTCTCCTTTGAAATAGATGCATATGGAGATGCATCAGTCTAGTGGATATATGTATTCATTTTCTATCTAGACTAATGTTGGTGGCTACCTCTTAACGGGAGTAGGTAGTGACATTGTTGCAGTATGAAGTGAGTGTTGTCATTTTGCAGAGGTTTTTGATTTGGTTGGTGTACACTTCTAAGGGCGAGTATTCAAAGTAGTAGCAAGTATCTTGGTTCTATGTCAAAGGGGAAAACAATGCAAAACATTTTATCCTTTACCATTGATGTCAAACAGGGGAGAGAGAAGTTATGTGAAAAAGTTTGTTTATACAAAAGGAGACAGATAAGTCTTGTGAAAAAGAAAAAGTTGAAACATGGAGAGATAGAAAAATCATGTAAGGAATGTTGTGTATATTTCTTTGATGGTTTTTCACATCTTGTGTTGCCATCAATGAAAAAGGGGGAGATTTCTATAAGTATGAAGGTGTTGTCATTGATGTCAACAAGCTTGCATTATCATTGATGTTAGTTGTGCAGTGGCTGAGAGAGATTGTTGCTTTGATTAGTTGAATTATGTGGTCATCAGTTAAGTTACTAGTGTTAATCTCTAGTGTTTCTTTGATAAGATTCTAATTATGTTTGTGGTATTGATAAAGATGTCAAGGATATTGAGAAAATTGATAAAAAGAGGAAACATAGTGTTATAGAGGTGTTCTAGTTTGCAGAGGTGTTTTGGTTTTTCTTCACATTTCTTTTGGGTTGAAGATATACTTGTGTGGTTTGGATATGTTTGTTAGAGGTGTTTAGAATTTCTATATCTAGAATTTGGGCTTCTAGATTGATGTGCAAAAGAAGTTATGTTCACCAGTATGTGAACTAGTTTAGTAGTGTTGCTTACAGAGGTGTCTGGGAGAAATGTTTTTGCTCCACATTTCTATGCAGTTTTTCTTTAGGTATTGTGATTCTAAAGGTATGTTGATGGTGTTGATCTCTTGACTGTATCAAGAGGATTCGTGGTTTAGTGCTACAAAAGATGGATTTTAGAGTTGCAGTGTTTGGTAGTGTAGTTTGAGTGTACAAGTTGTGTATATTTTAAAGGCGCAAGTTATTGTGAAGGAGTTTGATGGATTCTAGGATGTAAGAGGAATATTCTAGATTGTGATGAAGCATGGTGTGTGTTTTGCAAGTCATCCTTGAATTTGAGGTAGCGTGTAATTCAAAGTTTAATAGAGTTTGCACGAGTATTAGTAAAACTGGTGTTTACACTGCATTTGAAGATGTTTAAGTATTAATGAAGGAATACCATGGCATGTGAGAGTTGATTTGGGTCCCAATTAAGTTTTGAATTCTTAGTTCTGGCCTATTTTTGAATTTGTAAAGTGTTAGGTGAGTGTAGCTGACTTGAAGATGTTTTTCAAGTTGTGGATGCTATAGATGCAAGGTGAGTTGATGAAAGATGAAGTTTGAAATAGAGTTGAGTGTTATGATGCAAAATTAAGTGTAGAGTTGTGAAATACAGTGAGCTATAATGCAAATATGTTGAATGCAGTGAGCTAAGGTATATTGATATCTTGAAGGCTATGAGTGTTGTTGGAGCTATTGTGGTGGAATCTCTATTGCATTGAGATTGTGTTCTCTTTGTAACATTCTATATTCTTTCTTCTTTCTATTCTAATAGTGAGCCTGGGCTTTGAATCATTCTACATAGTGCATCCTATTCTGGAAGTGAGCCTCTTTGTACCAGTTTTGTGATTAATTATATTGTGAACTAATCCTCACTGTGGATTTTACCTTCTAGGGTTTTCCACGTAAATCTGGTGTTCTCCTGTGTGGTGTTTTTGTTTTAGTTTCTATTATCTGTAATTTTATGTTTAAACATTATAATAGATTAAGGGTTTAATGAATGCATGTGGATTTGATTGCTATTGAGGTTTTTTGATGTTCTAATTAGTTACAATTGATTCACCCTCCCTCTCAGTTGTCTTTTTCATTCAACAAAGAATCATTTAGAAGATCAAATCATTGGTGACAAGAGTAGAGGTGTGTTGACAAGAAGAAATCCTACTATGATAGAAGAAAAAGTAAACCTATGTTTGCTTTCTAAATTTGAACCTCTAAAAGTGATTGAAGCATGAAAAGATGAGTATTGGACCTAAGGATATGGAGGAAAAATTGATGCAGATTGAGAAGAATTGGACTTGGGAACTTTTACCAAGACTAGAAAATAAGAATGTGATTGGAACTAAGTGTGTATTCTAGAACAAGCTGAATGAGAGTGGAGAAGTGGTAAGAAACAAGGATAGACTTGTGTGTAAAGGATACTCACAAGTAGAAGGAATAGATTTTGATGAGACATTTTCTCTGGTGGCAAGAATGGAAGCTATTAGGATTTTTTTGGCTTTTGTAGCACATAAATATTTCAAATCATATGGATGTGAAGTCTACATTGTTGAATGGTGAGTTGGAAGAAGAGGCGTATATTGAACAACCAAAAGGATTTTAGTTAAAAGATAATCTTGATATGGTCTAAAAATTGAAGAAGACATTATATGGACTCAAGCAAGCTCCTAGAGCTTGGTATGCAAGATTGGATAGGTACTTGTCACTACAAGGATTTAATAAAGGTATCATAGATAGTAATATTTATTTCAAAGTTGAAAAAGATTAAATCTTGACTGTGGTTATGTATGTTGATGACATAATATTTGGAGGTAATGAAGCAATGTGTAAGAGATTTGTAGAAGAGGTTTAGAAAGATTTTGAGATGTCTATGTTTGGGGAGTTGAATTTCTTCCTTGGACTTAAAATCAACTAGACAAATAAAGGGATATTCATATCACAACCCAAGTATGTCAAGGAAATGTTGAAGAAGTTTTGGATGGAAGAATCTAAACTAGTATTTACTCCCATGGTTATTGGTTGCAAACTAAGTAGGAATGAAGAATCTCTTAAGGCTGATCAAAGCACACACAGATCAATGATTGGAGGACTGCTATATATAACTACTACTAGACTGGATATCATGCATGTAGTTTGTTTTATGGCTAGATTTTAAGATCCCGAAGAGTCACATGTGGCAATAGTGAAGAGGATATTCATATTTTTTAAAAGCACTTTGGAATATGGCTTGTGTTATCAAAAAGATACTAATTTTATTGAACAAGATAACTGAGAGGGGGGGTGAATTAGTTGTCACAGATTTAAACTTTAATTCATTCACCGAAACTAATCTTTAACACTGTTTAAACAATTAAACATTAAATACTAGTGTAGAAATTGAAAACCATCACATAAACACAATAACAACAGATTTACGTGGAAAACACAATAAGGGAAAAACCACGGTGAGGATTAACTCACACTATAGAGAATATAAAAACTAGTTACAATAGGCTCACTACTTGAGAAACAAGGCTTACTTCCAAGACAAGGACTCACTATCTAAATCAGGACTCACTATCCAACAGGGCTAACAACCTAGAGGGCTCACTGCCACACAGACACAAAGAAGATAGAAGAGATACATTATAGAGATAAGACAATCTATATGCAATGTAGAAATCCACCACAATTTGATCAACCTCTTGCAGACATGCATGAATGATAGAGTACACCTTCAACTCACTTCATCTGAAAACTCAACATTTAGGTTTCACACTAATCTTCCACACTCACATCACACACACTAATTGATTCACATCAATCTTGCATCTATCTTCTCTATTTCTTTTCACTTATCTCTCTTTCCTCTTTCTATTTCCTTATTTCACCACTAACTCATCCTGTATTTATACCATCTTCAACTTTGAAACATATCCAAAGTTGACCATCAAAATTCAAGTTCAAATTAGGTTGGCGCCAAAAAATCCTAGGGTGGAATTAGAATAAGGTCAACCCAAACACATGCTTCATAAGGACCCAAATAGATCAAACATGCTTCATCAACTTTGAAGATGGTGTTTAACACAAGGTCAACCAAACCAGTGTAAAACACATAGAACAATTAAGCACAAACCTTCCAGATACCAAAATTATCTTCAATACAATCAAAACAATTCAACTATAAAACTGAAAGTCATAAGACTTTAAAAAAGGGAAATCTAGAACAACAACATTTCTCCTGAACCTTAACCAGAAACACAAAAAACCACAGTTCACAATTGGTGAACATAACTTGCACTATATAATGAATCAATAGCCAAATATCTGGATATAGAAAAACATAGGAGAAAATCCTAGAGCAAAACCCAGAGCAACCACTGAACACTTGCAACATATCTTCATTACAATTTTCTCAATATCCTCGACATATACAACCAATAACTTGTATCCATGAAACTAATGACAACAACAATCAGTTGATAACCAATTGACTAGTTGACATCAATGAAAATACCTTCATTCTTTCCATTCTTGCAACAATCTCCCCCTTTGTCATTGATGGAAACACATGATGTGAAAAACCATCAAAGACACCATACTAGCTCTAAATACACTTCTCAAGATTTTTGTTTTTGTTTGTTTTTGTTTCTCCCCTTTAGTAGATAGTCTTCTATATTCTTCCTCTTTTGGTTGTTTTCTTCCTCTCCTTTTTCACATGCTTCGTCTCCTTTTTCACATTGTTCCTCTCCCCCTTTGACATCAATGGTAAAGGAAAATATATTTTACATTGATTTCCCCTTTGACATAAAAAACATAAAGTTCTTAATGACAACACCAAACACTACCTACTCCCCCTAAGAGGTAGCCACCAAAACATCAGTCTAGAAGAAAGATAGATCCTTAGATCCACTAGACTGATGCATCTCCATATACATCTAGTTCAAGAAAGGAGGGACAATCACCCCTAACTTCTCCCAGAAATACTCAAAATTATCTTTAGGAAGAGCCTTCATAAATATATCAACAATTTGATCCTTTGTCAGAACATACTCAAGATTTACTTCATTCTCTATGACCTTCTCTCTCAAGAAATGATACCTAATAGATATATGCTTCATTCTCAAGTGCATCACAAGATTATTTGAAATGTTAATTAGACTTGTATTATCATAGAATATATAAATAGGATCATCATACATCACTATGATATCTTTCAATGTCTATTTCATCCATAGAACATGTGTACAACAAGATGCAACAACAATATATTCAAATTTAGTAGTAGAAAAGGAGACTAAATCTTGCTTTTTACTCAACCATGCCACCAATTTGCAACCAAGAAAGAATGCACCACCACCTGTACTCTTTCTATCATCTACACATCCAATCCAATCTGCATCTGTATAGGCACTTAGAGTAAAATTAGTATCTCTAGGATACCATAATCCATAATCCGGAGTGCCATTCAAATATTTGAATATTCTTTTAATAGCAGCATGTGTTTCCTTAGGGTCTTATTGAAATCTAGCCACAAGACAAACAACATGCATAATATTCGGTCTAGTAGTAGTCAAATACAATAGTCCACCAATCATAGATCTATACTTGCTCTGATCAACCTTAGGTGAACCATCAACTTTACCCAATTTGCAACCAATCACCACGGGAGTACATACAAGTTTGGAACCGTCCATCCCAAACTTCTTCAACATCTCTTTCACATATTTAGATTGTGAAATAAAAATTACTTTCTTTGTTTGATTAATCTATATCCCAAGAAAGAAATTCATCTCTCCAAACATAGACATATTCTTTCTGCATCTCTTCCACAAGCATTTACACATATTTTCATTTCCTCCAAAAATAATATTGTCAACATATACAAATATAATCAAGATTTTGTCATTTTTAATCTTAAAATAAAAATTACTATCTGTTGTACCTTTGTTGAAACCTTGGTGAATCAAATACCTGTCTAGCCTTGCATACCAAGCTCTAGGGTCTTACTTCAATCCATATAAGGCTTTCTTCAATCTGCACACCATATCTGGTTGATCTGAAAATTGAAATCCTTCCAGTTATTCCATGTAGACCTCTTCTTCTAGCTCACCATTCAAAATTATTGACTTGACACCCATCTGATAGACCTTGAAGTCTTTATGAGCAGAAAATTCTAAGAACATCCTTATAGCTTCCATTCTTGCTACCAGAGCAAAATTTTCCTAAAAATCTATGCCTTATACTTGCGAGTAACCTTTACACACAAGCCTTTCTTTGTTTCTAACCACTTCTCCATTCTCATTCAACTTATTTCTAAATACCCACTTCAATCCAATAATGTTTTTATTTGTTGGTCTTGGGACCAATTCCAAAGTTTGATTCTTCTCAATCTGCATAATTTTTTTCATGGCATCCATCCAATGTTCATCTTTACATGCTTTACTTATAGTCTTCGGTTCAATCTCAACAAATAAACACATGTTTACTTTAACAACAACTCTAATTAAAGTTAATTCTCCTTTAGTCTTATCTCCAATAATCTAACTTTCTGAATGATTTTTCTGCACATATCTAGGTGTCTTAGGTGACACTACCAGAAATTCTTCTTCTCTTTCATTCTATTCATTCTAATTCTCTTGCTCATCCTTTTCCTATTCTTCCATAATCTCTTGAATTCTTACACGATCAGACTTTATCAGATACATATCCATCAATGTCAATTGAATTCTTCATTGTCTCATCAACCTTGATATTTTCACTTTCTACAATATTTCTTAGTCTTTTATTGAAACATAGGCTTTGCTTTTAGTAGAATATCCAAGAAGAATTCCTTCATCACTTCTATAATCAAACTTACCTAAGGTTTCTTCATTTCTTCTGATATAACATTTTCTTTTGAATACTTTGAAATACTTAACTATAGGAATTCTTCCAAACCATAGCTCATAGGGGGTCTTTGTACTGTTTGGTCTTGCTTGAACTCGATTGAATACATACACAATTGTATGCATAACTTTTCACCAATAAAATTTTGGTAAACCATCCTTAGTAATCATTGATCTAGCATCCTCTTGAACTGTTCTGCTTTTCCTTTCAACAATTCCATTATGCTAAGGAGTTCTCGAAGCAGATAATTATCTTCTTATTCCATGCACTTCACAAAACATATTAAACTCATGGGAGGTGAATTCTCCACCTCTGTCAGACCTTAAGAATTTTATCTTCAAGTTTACTTAATTTTCAACCATAGCTTTGAATGTCTTGAATCTATCTAATGCATCCATATTCTCTCTATGAAATGTAACCCACGTATATCTAGAATAATCATCAATCAAAAGCATGAAGTACCTTTCACCTTGTAGACTTCTTACTATTGTAGGACCACAGAGATCTATATGAATTAAGTTAAGTAGTCCAGTAGTAGACTGTTCCTTTGATCTATAATGACTTCTTGCTTGCTTTCCAAACTAACAATTCCTGCAAATAACATTAATAGGCTTTGTAATTCTTGGTAAATTTCTTACAACTTGAATTGCACTAAACCTTTCCAAGTTATCAAAATTCATGTGACACATTCTCCTATGCCATGACCAACTGTCATTAATCTGAGTCATAAAGCATCGTCCATAAGCACCCTTAAGTTGATATATATTTCCTTTAGATTTCTTTCTTGCAACAATCAATGTTTTGGATTCTTTTCATATTTCACATCTCTCATCCTTAAACACAAAATCATATCCTTTACTGCACATCTATTCAACACTCAAAAGATTATGCCTTAAACCCTTAACATAGTAGACATCATCAGTATTATGCTTTCCATCAAAACTTACTAAACCTATTCCACAAATTTTAGCACTAGTATCATCTCCAAACATAACCAAGCCTCCATCATATTTTTCAAGTTTTAAAAAATTACTTTTATCATGAGTCATGTGATGCGAACAACCGGTGTCAACAATCCAATAGTTCTTTTCTTATTTAGCATGTAGGGTAGAGATAACAATACCTTCATTTTTCTCCTTCTTCGAAGGGATTTTCTTTACGTATTTTTTAGAATTATCAGAAGTATGTCCATCCTTTATAGCCAAGAACAAGAATTCATTGTCATCAAGATCTTCATAATTAGAATATTCATCAGATATACTAGCATTCTCATTCACATAATATGCTCTTTTGATCTTATTTCCTTTCTTTTCTTTCTCATATATTTGCTTATTCCTCTTAGCTCTTTCTAGACATTTTGCAGCATAATGACCTATTTCTCCACATCTAAAGCATTTAAAGGGTAACTTGAAGTCATACTTACCGGAGCCTTTCCTCATCCTTCTCAAAAAGTTAGCTTCTATTTCATCAAAATTTTCTTCATCCGGATCTTCAACTTTTGTAGCCTTAAAAGAAATTTTTGATTTGCATCCATTCCTCATATTTGACTTCCTCATTTCATAAGATGTTAGAAATCCCAACATTAGATCTTTAGTGCAGGTCTCATAATCTATACTCTGTTCAATAGCACACACCTTCTCATAGTAAGCATCAGGGAGAGTTCTAAGAATCTTTTTTACAATTCTGGTTTCATCTATAGTAGCACCAAGTCCTCACATTCTGACCACTATCTCATCCAATCTTTGTACATAAGCTTTAACATTCTCAACTTTAGAAATGTGTAGAAGCTCAAACTATGTCTCCAAATTCTATAATTTTTCCTCTTTAACTCTTTCATCAACTTCATGCGCACTTTCCAAAGCATCCTAGACTTCCTTAGCAGTCTTTAGATTTTGAACCTTAATCAACTCAAAATGTACTAGACTATTCTTCAAAATGTACTTCACCTTATTGTTCGCTTCATGTGCTTTGATCTCATCAGCCGTACTCGAACCATTAGCATGAGGAGTGCAAGGATTCTTGTAAGCTTTCTCCACATCATATCTATAATACTCCAGATATTGTTCCATCAATTCAAGATAGCATAATTAGTTCCATTGAATCTTGGATAATCATAAGTCATTTTTCCAGCCATCCCAAACCTTCCTCAAGCGGTTAAGCTCTTCACCAAGGAACCAAGCTCGGATACCAATTGTTGAACAAGAAAACTAAGAGGGGGGGATGAATTAGTTGTCACATATTTAAACTTTAATTCATTCACCAAAACTAATCTTTAACACTAAAATGATTAAACATTAAATACTAGTGTAGAAACTAAAAACCATCACATAAACACAATAACACCATATTTACGTGGAAAACCCAAAAGGGAAAAGCACAGTGAGGATTAACTCACAATATAGAGAATATAAAAATCAATTACGAGAGGCTCACTACCTAAGAAAAAAGGCTCACTACCAAGACAAGGACTCACTATCCAATAGGGCTAACAACCTAGAGGGATCACTGCCACAGAGATACAAAGAAGATAGAATAAATACATTACAGAGAGAAGAAAATATCAATGCAACGGAGAAATCCACCACAATTTTCTCAACCTTTTATAGACATGCATGAATGATATAGTACACCTCCAACTCACTACATCCAAAAACTTAGCATTTAGGTTTTGCATTGATCTGCCACACTCGCACACTCGCATCACACACACTCATTGATTCACATCAATCTCACATCTATATACTCTATTTCTTTGCACTTATCACTCTTTCCTCTTTCAATTTCCTTATTTCACCACTAACTTATCTTGTATTTATACCATCTTCAACTTTGAAACATATCCAAAGTTGGCCATCCAAATTTAAATTCAAATTAGGTCAATGCCAAAACATCCTAGGGTGGAATTAGAATGAGGGTGACCCAAACACATGCTTCATAAGGACCCAAATAGATCCAACACGCTTCATCAACTCCAAAGATAGTGTTTAACACAAGGTCAACCAAACCAGTGTAAAAAAAATTGAACAATTAAACACGAACCTTCCAGATACCAAAATTATCTTCAATACAATCAAAACAATTGAACTCGAGAACTAGAAGTCATAAGACTTTAATAAATATAATTCTGAACCAACAACATTTCTCTTGAACCTCAACTAGAAACATAGAAAACCATAGTTCACAACTGGTGAATATAACTCACACTATACAATGAATCAATAGCCAAAAATATGGATATAGCAGCTTCCAACAACCATGATCAACATATCTGAATCACACAAACATAGGAGAAAATCCTAGAGAAAAACCCAGAGCAACCACTGAACACTTGCAACATATATTCATTACAATTTTCTCAATATCCACAACATATACAACCAATTACATGTATCCATGACACTAATGACAACAAAAATCAGTTGATAACCAATTGACTAGTTGTCATCAATGATACCACCATTCTTTCCATTCTTGCAACAAATTTCTCTCTAAGTGCTTACATAGATGCAGATTGGGAAAGTTGTGTGGATGACATCAAGAGTAAAAGTGGTGGTTATTTATTTCTTGGAAGCAACTTGGTGTCATGGAAAAGCAAGAAGTAGGATTCAATGTCACTATCTACTACAGAGGAAAAATACATTGCTGCAACATCATGTTGCACAAAAGTGTTGTGGATGAAGCGAACTTTGAAGGATATCAAAGTGGTATATGATGAACCTATTTCTATATTATGTGATAATAAATGTGCTATCAATATTTCAAATAATCCATTAATGCATTTAAGGAAAAGCCACATTTCAATCTGGTATCACTTTTTGAGAGAGAAGGTTGCATAGAATGAGGTGAAGTTGGATTATGTGCCTAATTAGGATAAAGTTGTAGATTTATTCATGAAGGATTTTCTTAAGGATAATTTTGCATATCTCTGAGAGAAGTTGGGGGTCATTGCCCCTCCTTTCAACTAGATGCATGAGGATTAGCATTAGTCTAATGGATCTCAAGATTCATTCCTTTTTCTGGAATGATGTTGGTGGCTACCTCTCAAGGGGAGTAGGTAGCAACATTGTTAGTTGTTGCTGTCAGGGGGAGTAAGTGTTGTCATTGTGTCATGGTGTTTTCCTATAAAGACTTGTCAAAATGAATTAAATTCAAAGGCTGTAGAGCATTATATGTGATTGATTCCAAAGGGAAGAAAAGAACATAAGATATGTGTTGCCCTTTTCCATTGATGTCAAAGGGGGGCAGAGAGTTAAGTGAAAAATCATATGAAGTAAGGAGGAGAGAAGTCCTGTGAAAGAGAAAGTGATGGAAACTATAGATGCTTGTGTAAGGGGGAGCAATGTGCACTATGGTATATGAGTTGGTGATTAGAGTTGTTTTGGTTGTTGATGGTTTTTCCATGTGTTGCCATCAATGAAAAGGGGGAGATTGTTGGAAGTTTGTGTTGTCATTGATGTCAACCTATGGAGATGATTTTATGAGCATGTGTTAGTTATGTTCAACCTCTTGTGTGGTTGAGTTGCTAAGAAGGTGTTCTTGATGTTGAGTTTGTGCTTTTGGTGCTTGGTTTCCAAGTGTTTTTGAGAAAATTTGAATAAAAGAGGAAATAGTGTGGTGAAGTATGCTTAGTGTGGCAGAGTGGTGTTCAATGTTTTTCTTCACATTTCTTCATGGATAAAGATCTTCCTATGCAGTTTGGATGTGTTTCTTAGAGCTGTTCAGAAGTGTTATATCCAGAGTTTCTTGTTTTGGATCGTTGTGCAAAGAATGTTGTGTTCACTAGTGTGTGAACTGTGTACACAATATTGTTTGAGAGAAATGTTTTTTCTCCACATTTCTCCATAGTTTGGTTTCTGGTCTTGCAGATCTGGAAGCGTGCTTATATTACTAGTATCTATCTTCAATTTGAGTTATTTGTGTTTTGGTGCTCTGCAAGGTTGGATTTAGGTGTTGCAATGTGTGGAAGGCTAGTTGGTTGTGCATAATGAGTATGTTCTTCTGGTGTACAATGTTGCCAAGGATTTTTTGGATTTCAAGGTGTTGATGGAATATTTTAGATTGTGTTCAAGTGATGTATGTATTTTGTGAGTTATCTTTGGATCAAAGGAAGTGTTTACTTAATTGTTTAAAGGTGTTAACATAGGTTCGGTTGACCTTGGGTGTTTACACTAATTGTGGATATTATTCGATGTTTTTGGAAGAGTGGTGTGACATGTTTATGTGGATTTGGGTATGAGTTAAGGTGTGTTGTGGTCTACTTCCATTTGTTTCCACTGCAAGAATGTTTTGGTGTCGACCTAATTTGAATTTGCATGTTTGAGGTGTATAGCTAACCTTGTGAATTATTTTCAAGGTGAAGGATGGTATATATGAGTGATGAGTTGATGGAGAATGAATGAGTAATGTGTGTAATATGAAGTGTTGATATGAGAAGTGTGAAAGTGAAAAATGCAGTGTGAGAATTAATGCCTAAGACTACTGGAAGCAGTGAGTGGAAGGTGTCTACATTCTACTGAGAGAGTGTGAATGTTTTGGTGAAGCAATGGTGGAATTTTTTTTTTGCTTTGAGATGGATTTCTCATTGTAACAATATTCTATATTCTTCTTTCTAATCTAGTAGTGAGTCATTTGCAGTGAGCCCTTCTTTTATATTTGGGTAGTGAGCCCTCTAGCAATGAGCCTATTGTATTCGATGTTGAAATTACTTTATATTGTGAGCTAATCATCACCATGGTTTTTCCCTTCTTGGGTTTTCCATGCAAATTTGGTTTTCTCATGTGTTTGGATGTGTTTTCATTACTGTTTCTCATGTTTACATTCTACTAATGCATGATAAGGGTTTAATTGTTGTTAAGGGTTTAAGAGACTAATGCTAAATCATTACAACAGTGTAAGGATTCATAAGGATTTGAATGTTAGTGAGGGTTTTGATGCTTTAATGTATAATTGATTTACCCACTCTCTCAGTTGTCTTGTGCATTCAACATTATTACCTACCAATCTATGTAGGAGCACAATAATGTCATGAATATCTTTAGAAAAATGAGACCTATGTAGGTTCTTAGGTAGTTGTGACTTACCTTTCTTGGGGACCATTAACTTATATTATTCTTAGGATCCATTATTCTTTGGTTACAAAAGTTTTTTTGTCTCTCATATTCTATAATCCAAAATAAAATTGTGTTTGGCATAGTCAAAGTATTTCCCAAATAAAGAACAATTAAAGCTTTTGGGGCCTCTAGGAACTCTTTTATTAGAGGTTCCTAGTACACAAAGAACCAAAAGGAGTCCCCAAAACACAAAGGAACATAGTAAAATACAATATCAAAGGTTAATCTCCTGCTCTGATATAATGATAAAGGTAGGTGGAAAATGGGAGAAGGAAGAGGAAGGTGAATCTACAGGTGTAACATGGGGTGAAATCACAATATTGTGTTTCACTTTTTGGCCAAGATGGACATTTATATCAACATTTTAGACTGAATCTTCACCTTCTAAGACCTATAGAAGCTAAACCATTAAGAATTTGAAGATGATGCAAACTAGTGATTTGTGGAAATTTGTATGTAGATTTCTATATATATATTTTTAAAAAAATTCTGAAATAAATCATGAATCTTTCAACATCTCTTTTAATAACTAGTTTTAAATAGTAAACAATATTTTTAAAAAAGTAACGTTTATGTCATCAAACATAATTTTTTTTCTAGAAAGGATAAAATTCTAATTTTAAATATATAGATTTTTAACATCAATATCTAGGGCAAGGATATTTTTTTTAAAAAATTGTTACATATTTTTTCTTAGTTAAGTTTTGAAGTCACTTTAACTATAATTTGGACATAGGTGTATGCCATCAAACATAACTTCTTGTGTATATATCAAAATCCAATTTTTTTATTTTTTGGTGAAAAAAGGACATCGATACCTAGGGAAAAGGTATTTTTTGAATTTTTTTTACAATGGTTTATTATTTTCTCACCTTTCTAGAATGACGAACTTGATGTTCGGTGAAAACCCAATGTTCAGTAAAAATTAAAAATTAAATACATGATAAAATGAAAACATAGCAAAACCATACTTGTTGGAAAGATTGTTTTGAGGGCTACGATCTTGCAAAATATAATTTCTAAATGAATTTATTTAATCCCTCAAAAGGTAAGGAAAAAAAATTCCAACACTTTGATAGGTGTGAAGGAGACTCCATTATGGGTATGATTTAGTACTATAGGGGTTATATCCAAGGGGGTTGTATCCAAGAGGGTTTGATCTAAGGGGGTCTTATCTAACCCTCTTCAATTAAAAAACCCTTTAGATGGAACCTATCAAGGCTTAAATCATTAGTTTTTCTAAAAATAAGTAATTTTAGGAAAAAATTAGGATGTCCCTAAAGTGAGACACACTATTATGGTGGCACCCAATGGTAGCAATGAGGAAGGAAGCATATCAGGAATGATGAAATGTAGTGTAACATACTACAAATGGATAAGGTGGTTTCAAGTTCATTAAGGAGATATTTACACTCCATGATGTAGAAGAAGATCTTACTCATGCCTAGTCAATAAAGTTATGAGGACTGGGATACATGTCCTTTATTCACGTTAATGTAAATTTGAAGTACTAAGGACTACAATTATGGAATTTTTAACACTTTGCAAGCATCTATGAGAGTGAATTTTTTTATTTCAGTCCCCTTTAGGAGCTTGCAAAGGAGAAGAAGTTGGAAAGGTCAAGGAATCATCACCTCAATAGGTTGTTGGAGCATTTCAAGGAGTCAAATAGGAGTTTAGTTCCGCAAGTTTCCAAGGAAAGTTAACCAAGACAAGCATTCACATTTATTCCAAAAGCAATATGCACTATATTTTCTCATACTATTGGATATAAAAAGGGGGATACCTTGTAAAGAATTTGTAGGAATTAGGAATTATTAGAAATTACGATGTAATATAAAAAAAGATATTTTTTCAAGAGAAATTATCTATAAAAGGATTGTATCAACTATATGTGCCTTTTTTGATGAATAATAAGTCATATTTTACCTTCTAATTGTTGTGTTATGTAACATGATGAAATGATCGATATTATCTGGTGATAAAGCCATTAAACCTTTCTTTTAAATCTCAGTTTTTTACCTTTATATAGTAGTACATCTATTTTATAGGTCATAGTTTATGTCTAGTCTGTTAGAGTAACGATTTATTAGCTAATAATTAATCTTTAAATGATTATTAGACTAATTTCACTTTATGCACTTAATCTATACTTAGGAGTACTTTTTAATTTTATAAGAGTGAGATACTATTAGATCATTTTGTGTCATTACATAGGATGATGACACTTGTCGTGATCTAATCCCTTTATCATCTAGGGTTTTTGCTTATAAGCACTCTCCTTGTATTATTTCATTCTATAAGTTCCTTCTTTTTAAGGGAAATAAATAATTATTTGTAACTCTCATACATGGAAGGTGTTCTTGTTTGCTATTTGATCTTGCTTTGTGTGTGTTTTATACAAATCTAACATGGTATTAGACTATGGATTTAGCAAAACCTTCACCACTTTTGAGGGTTTTTCACAACTAGGGTTATAAAAGTGAAATATGGAATCTTTATAATTTTGTATAGATTTTGGGCTTCAATATTTTCTTGGTGCACTTTAGAACTAAATGGATCTCACCATTGTGTTCAGAAGACCAAATAAACAAATTTTGACTATAAAGTTTCCCATATTTAGTTATAGGAGCTTCTCAAGCAATTTTTTTACTTGGGAGGTTGTACACCCCCCCCAAGCATCGTACCATATGAATTTTTCAATATATATATAGCACTAAACACCTATTGATAGAACAAAAGACTATAATAAAAGCTTCACTACTCGAGTGGAGCTTGTTGCAAGTATGAGCAAGTTTGTTGGTGTTGTGATTAATGTTGTCATTGATGTCAACATAGTTCAGATTGTACATGTATAGTTGAGATGCTTCTGAGATGTTGTGAGTAGACAAAGCTATCTTTATGGTGTTGCAGATGTGTTGGTTTAATGAGTTTCCAAATTCTTTTGAGAAAATTAATAAAGAAGAGAAGTCAGAGTAATGAATGTGTTCAGACTGTGCTCCAATATGTGATCTGTGTTTCTCCTATGTTGATCCTATGGTTGTGCAGATTTGAAGGTTTCCTAATGGTGATATTGTGGTGATATATCCTGAGTTCTAGCTTCTAGTGTGATGGTATGTGAAAGCTACGTTCACCGGTGTGTGAACTGTTCTAGCAGAGTTGGTCTTCTGTGGACTAGGAGAAATGTTTATGCTCTGTAGTCCTCCGCTATTCCATTTCAGATCTTACAGATTTGGAATATGTCTTATAGTGGTGTTCTCTTGGTACTGGAAAATATGTGGGTGGTTTGGTGATCCAGAAGTCATGTTTCTGAGTTGTTGTATGTGTTCGCATAGTCCAGATGGACTGATGGAAGAAGTTATGTGTTCAAATATTGTTGTACTTGTTGTGGTTGTATCTGAAGGAATCTAAGATGTGTTCTTTTGCATAATGAAGTGTGTTGTGTTGTCTACCTGTCATCTTCTTGTTGGGAAGTGCGTACATCAATGTTCATTTGTGTTTTCATTAGGTTTGGCCGACCTGGTGTTTACACTTCATTTGAAGAATTGAAATTTAATTAAGGAAGCATGTTGTTGATCTGAGACATTATTTTTGGTCTTGGTTAAATATTTTTATTGGCCCACTCTCATTCCTTTCCACCATGAGAATCTTTAGTTGCCGACCTAATTCAAATTTTATGAAATGAAGTTTATGTGGCTGACCTTGGAGAAAGTTTCTAAGGTTGAAGATGGTATAAATGCAAGTTGAATTGCGAAGAATTGGAGATGTGATGAAAATTGAAGAAGTAAGCCACATATCATAAGAGCAGAAGTGTGTGTGAGTGAGTTGAGGCAACAATACTTCATTGTGTTAGATTCCAGAAGGTAATGAGTTGGAGGTTTCTGCAATCTTCTGATCAAGGCTGTGAATGTGTGTTAATTGATGTGGTGGATATTTTGTTTTCTTTTGTATTTGTAGGTAGTGAGCCCTTGGAAGTGAGCCTTTGTATTTGGTTTTATAATCTCGTTATATTGTGAGTTAATCCTCACCGTGGCTTTTCCCTCATTGGGTTTTCCACGTAAAAATTTGATGTTCATTTTGTTGATCTTACTTTCTATTATTTGTGTTTCATGTCCATACTTAATAACAAAATAGTGTGGTTGTGGAATTGATAAGTGTTGAAGTTTTGAATATTAATTTGTGTGACAATTGATTCACCTTGCCTCTCAGTTGTCTTGTGCCTTTTAACAATTGGTATCAGAGCTTTGGTTCCTTGGTGTAGAGCTTAACCGCTTAAGGAAGATCCGATGACACATAAGTTGGCGATCCTATGTTCGATGGATCTGATTATAGTGATTGGAAAATGTAGATGAGAGGATATATTGCTTGTCTTGGTTACAAGACCTGGAAGGCTATTGAGATGAAGTATACTGCTCCGACGAATGGTCCTACTACTACGTCATATGAGGTTTCTGCTTATGAGGAGAATGAGAAAGTGATGTATGATATTTACAGTGCTTTATCTAAAGCTAAGCGAACTAAGGTTCTTTCTTTAGATACTGCTTATGATGTTTGGAAGAAGTTGGAAGAACTATATGAAGGAAATAAAAGGGTAAAGTTGACAAAGAAGCTGATGACAAAGCACAAATTTGAAAATTTGAAGATGTAAGAAGGTGAATAGTTTACAAGCCACTTCTAAAGGGTTGAGATGACATTAAATGAAGTTAAGAATCAAGGGGGAAAGCTGACCAATGAAGATATTATTAAAAAGATCTTGATCACCCTACTAGATTGCTACAGTGATAAGATCTCAGTTATTGAAGAGATGTATGATCCTATGAAGTATACTAAAGAAAAATTGTTTGGCATCTTGCAAGCATTTGAGATGAGAAAGTTTAGGAAAGAAGATAGGAAAGAAGAAAAGACAGAGACAAAATTTAAGGCAATGAAGATTGAAGATGATCTAGAGACTAATGGTTCTGATGAGTTGGAAGCGAATTTTACCGGGAAGTTGAAGAAAGGTACTAGAAAGTATAAAGGTATGTTTCCCTTTAAATGTTTTAGTTGTGGTAATATTGGTCATTATGCTTCAAGATGTCTAAATAGAGCTGCACATAAGAAGAACGAGGATTATAAAGATAAGGATATAAAGGATAAGAAATACAAGAAACTATATTATGTTAAAGAAGCTAGAATCTCTGATAATGAATCTAAAAATGAGGTTGATGATAGTGAATGCTCGTTTTTAGCTTTGGAAAACAAATTTGTATTTGCTAACCCTAGAAAATGTGCAAGAAAGAATTCCCTAGAGAACAAAAGGAATAAGATGGAAGGTACTTTGGTTACTGCCTTTCATGCAAGATAGGATGAAGACTACTGGGTGATTGACAGTGGATGTTCTAATCACATGACCAGAGATAAGAGTAAGTTCACTAAACTTGAAAAGTATGATGGTGGTTTAGTAATGTTTGGTGATGATTCAAGAGCTAAAACTTGTGGGAAAGGTTCAATTAGTTTTGATGGAGTACACAACACTGATGATGTATATTATGTGAAGGGTTTGAGGCATAACCGTTTGAGTGTTGGAAAAATGTGTAGCAATGGTTTTAAACTTATGTTTCAAAATAATACCCGTGAAATCAGAAAGGGATCCTAAAATGGAGATATGGTTGCTGCTGGAAGGAGAACTCATGGAAACATCTATCAGCTTAAGGGAGTTGATGGTCAATGCATTATATCTTAAGTCAGTGAAAGTTGGTTATGGCACCAGAGAATGGGACATGTAAACTTTGATAATCTGGTCAAAATTAGTTCAAAAGAAATTGTCCAAGGTCTGCCTAAAATCACAAGGCATGCTAATACTATTTGCAAAAGTTGTCAGTTGGGGAAACATACAAGATGCAGCTTTGAGGGAAAAGAACACTCTACTACTGAAATGTTGGAGTTAATTCACACTGATCTCTGTGGTCTGACTAGAATAGGAAGCTTGAATGGTGACAGGTATTTCATGCTTCTCATTGACGATTTTTCTTGAATGACATGGGTTACTTTTCTTAGAGAGAAGACTCAGGCTCTGGATAGGTTTAAAGTGATCAAATCAAGAGTGGATAATGAAGTAAATTTGAAAATCAAATGTTTGAGATCTGATAGAGGTGGAGAATTCACTTCTAGTGAGTTTAATACATTATGTGAGCAACATGGCATAAAGAGACAATTTTTTTCTCTAAGAACCCCTCAACAGAATGAGGTAGTTGAGAGGAAAAATAGGACAGTGTAGGAAGCTGCAAGAACCATGATGAAAGAATCAAATGTACCGAATGTGTAGTAGAGAGAGGCTATACAAAGTACTATTTATGTTCTTAATAGAGTCCATATTAGAGGTAATAACACAAAGAATCCTTTTGAGTTATGGACTGGTAAGACTCCTACTGTGAAGTACTTCAAGGTATTTGGAAGCAGATGTTACATTAAAAAAGATGATGAATCTGCTAAAACTGATCAGAGCAAATACAAATCTATGATTGGTGGACTGTTGTATCTTCCTACTACTAGACTATATATTATGCATGTAGTATGTCTAGTTGCCAAATTTCAAGTAGATCTTAAAGAGGCACATGTTACAACTATAAAGAGGATATTTATATATCTTAAAGGTACACTAGATTATGGCTTATGGTATCCTAAGGGTGTTTATTTCACCTTGAGTGCTTATACTGATGTAGATTGGGTTGGTTGTGTGGATGACTAGAAGAGTACCAATGGAGGTTCTTTATTTCTTGATGGGAGATTGGTTTCTTGGTTGAGTAAGAAACAAAACTCAATTTCTTTATCCACTGCAAAAGTAGAATATATTGTTGCAACATCCTGTTGCACACAAGTTTTGTGGATGAAGCAGACTTTGAAAGACATTAGAGTAATATGTGATGAGCCTATTCCTATCTTCTGTGACAACACAAGTGCTATAAAAATTTCAAATAATTTAGTTATTCATTCAAGAACAAAACACATATCTATCAAATATCATTTCTTGAGAGAAAAGGTGTTGGAGAATGAAGTCAGATTGAAGTATGTGACTACAAAGGAACAAATTGCAGATGTATTTACTAAGGCTCTTCTAAAGGATACTTTTGAGCATCTTAGGGAGGGGTTGGGGTTCATTGTCCCTCCAAACTATTCCTATCTTCTGTGACAACACAAGTGCTATAAAAATTTCAAATAATTTAGTTATGCATTCAAGAACAAAACACATATCTATCAAATATCATTTCTTGAGAGAAAAGGTGTTGGAGAATGAAGTCAGATTGGAGTATGTGACTACAAAGGAACAAATTGCAGATGTATTTACTAAGGCTCTTCTAAAGGATACTTTTGAGCATCTTAGGGAGAGGTTGGGGTTCATTGTCCCTCCAAACTAGGTGCACATGGAGGTGCATCAATCCAGTGAATTCACAGATTCTTCATTTATTTACACTGATGAATGGCTCTATTAGAAAAGGTTTTCATTGTTGTAGTATGAGTTGAATGGGTGTACTCCTAAGGGGGAGTGATCAGATTCTTTGATCTTTGCAATTGATGATAAAGAGGGAGAGAAATTCATGTGAAAAATAGTTGCAGAGGAAGAGGTGTTCTCCCAAAATATTGAAGGATGTTGTCTTTGATGGTTTTTTCACATCATGTGTTGCCATCAATGACAAAGGGGGACATTGTTGCAAGTATGCGCAAGTTTGTTGGTGTTGTCATTAATTTTTCCATTAATGTCAATATAGTTCAGATTGTACATGTATAGTTGAGATGCTTTTGAGATGTTGTGAGTACATGGAACTATTTTTATGGTGTTGCAGATGTGTTGGTTTGATGAGTTTCCAAATGATTTTGAGAAAATTAATAAAGAAGAGAAGTCAGAGTGATGAATGTGTTCAGAGTGTGCTCTGATATGTGCTTTGTGTTTCTCCTGTGTTGATCCTATGCTTGTGTAGATATGAAGGTTTCCTAATGGTGATATATTTCGAGTTCTAGCTTCTGGTGTGATGGTATGTGAAAGTTACATTCACTAGTGTGTGAACTATTCTAGCAGAGTTGGTCTTTTGTGGACTGGGAGAAATTTTTCTGCTCTACAATCCTCTGTCGTTTCATTTCAAATCTTGCAGATCTAGAACATGTCTTATAGTGGTTTTCTCTTGGTTCTGGAAAAGATGTGGGTGGTTTGGTGATCCAAAAGTCATGTTTCTGAGTTGCTGTATGTGTTCGCATAGTTTAGATGGACTGATGGAAGAAGTTTGGTGATCAAAGATTGTTACACTTGTTGTGGTTGTATCTGAAGGAATCTGAGATGTGTTCTCATGCATAATGAAGCATGTTGTGTCATCCATGTGTCATCTTCTTGTTGGGAAGCATGTATATCAATGTTCATTTGTGTTATCATTAGGTTTGGCCGACTTGGTGTTTACATTTCATTTGAAGAATTGAAATTTAATTAAGGAAGCATGTGGTTGATCCAATGCATTATTTTTGGTCTTAGTTAAATATTTTTATTGGCCCACTCTCATTCCTTTCCACCGTGGGAATGTTGAGTTTCCGACCTAATTCAAATTTTATGAAATGAAGTTTATGTGGCCGACCTTGGAGAAAGTTTTTAAGGTTGAATATGGTATAAATGCAAGTTGAATTGTGAAGAATTGGAGATGTGATGAAAAGTGACAAACTAAGCCACATATCATAAGAGTAGATGTGTGTGTGAGTGAGTTGAGGCAGCAATACTTCATTGTGTTAGATTCTTGAAGGTAGTGAGCTGAAGTTTCTGCAATCTTCTGTTCAAGGTTGCGAATGTGTGTTAATTGTTGTGGTGGATATTTTCTTCTCTTTTGTATCTGTAGGAAGTGAGCCTCCCTGTTGGATAGTGAGTCCTTTCTATAGGCAATGAGCCTTTGTATTTGGATAGTGAGTCCTCTTCTGGGTAGTGAGCCCTTGTCAATGAGCCTCTGTATTTGGTTTTATAATATCTTTATATTGTGAGTTAATCCTCAACGTGGGTTTTCCCTCATTGGGTTTTCCACATAAAAATCCGGTTTTCATTGTGTTGATTTTACTTTATGTTATTTTTGTTTCATGTTCATACTTAATAACAAAATAGTGTGGTTGTGGAATTGAAAAGTGTTGAAGTTTTGAATTTGAACAAGGCTCTGACGGTGCCAAGATGACGAATGCCAAAGATTTCCAAATTCAGGAAGGACACATCCTGAATAATGTTGATGTCAAGAGGATTGATCCCTCAAAATGCCAGTGACAGTGACACATCTGAAAGATACCAATGTTGAGAGGAGTGCTCCTTAAATGTCAAGAGGATATTCCCTCTAAAATGTCGGATGACAATGATGATGCCTAGGAAGGACACATCCTAAGGCATGCATGAGAGAGATTGTTCTTCAGAAGGACACATTTGAAGAATACTGTTGTCGAGAGGAGTGATCCTTAAATGTCAAGAGGATCCCTCTAAAATGTCAAATGACAGTGATGATTCCTAGGAAGGACACATCCTAAGGCATGAATGAGAGAGATTGTTCTTCAGAAGGACACATTTGAAGAATACTGATGTTGAGAGGAGTGCTCCTTAAATGTCAAGAGGATCCATCTAAAATGTCAGATGATAGTGCCAATGCCTAGGAAGGACACATCCTAAGGCATGAATGAGAGAGATTGTTCTTCAGAAGGACACATCTGAAGAATACTGATGTCGAGAGGAGTGATCCTTAAATGTCAAGAGGATCCCTCAAAAATGTCGGATGAAAATGATGATGCCTAGGAAGGACACACCCTAAGGCATGAATGGGAGAGATTGTTCTTCAAAAGGACACATCTAAAGAATACTGATGTTGAGAGGAGTGCTCCTTAAATGTCAAGAGGATCCCTCAAAAATGTCAGATGACAATGATGATGCCTAGGGAGGACACATCCTAAGGCATGAATGATAGAGGCTATTCTTCAGAAGGACACATATGAAAGATAACCAAGAGTTGATAGTTTGACTGGTTATGATAATGTAACATGTTTTGACCAAATTTGATTGAAGCTGACTAAATTGACTTGAGTTGATTATATATCAATATTGACATGCTAGTGTGATTGTCATGTTTGAATAAATGATTGCCATACTTTGTTTTAGGAGTTTTCCCATTTGGAAAATGATTTGTCTTGACTTGAATACTTTTGACGTGTGTGCCAGTGTAGTGCCATGAACCCTAATGGACTGACCTAGTGCGGCCTCAGGGGCTCATCCACAGATGGCCTTGCCTATGTCATACACTTAGAGACCTCGTAGTTCGACATGACCAATGACTTTGTCTTGATGACCAAAGATTGTGCCATGATTTTGTTTTGACAAACCTAAAAGGACTGACTTAATGTATTGGGGACTCAAAAATGAGTCTTGCCTACGTAGCAAATGCCCAGAGACAACGTAGTTCAGACAAATGACAAAGACTGATTGATTGACTTGATAGACTTTCAATGGGAAATGATTTTGTTTTGCATTCTTGAGATAATTTGACGTTGCTGGGGTTTCTTCAGGACATTGTTCAAATTTTTGGTCTTTTTTCAAGACATTTTACAATGTTTTTGGTCTTTCTTCAAGACATTTTGTGATGTTTTTGTCTTTTTTCAAGACTTTTTGCGATGTTTTCATCTTTTTCCACTACATTTTACAATTTTTGTCTTTTTTCAGGAAATTTTATGATGTTTTTGTCTTTTTTCAGGAAATTTTATAATGTTTTTGTCTTTTTTTAGGAAATTTTTGCAATGTTTTTGTCTTTTTTCAGGACTTTTACAATTACCTAGACCATGTGTGATACCCACTATAGTCACATGATAAATTTTTTCCACTAGTCAGGTCCAAGACTTAGCCAATTTTAAAGGACGTGAAAAGGAAATGCATGGGATACCCGATGGACAGTATGCCAGACTTGATGTCAATCATTTGTCAACCATGAGAGGAAGGGTATGATGTCATGGAAAAGGTCATGGTGGTGATGGAAAATGTGTTCCATCATAGGCCAAGATAGATAAAGTGACAGTAGATGGCCGAGCAACGATTGACTACGCATGACACCTTTTTTCTAGGTTTTCACCATGTTACTTATCCAAAGCACCTATTTGCCAGGTTTTCATTGTTGGACGAATTATTTCTCTTTACTATTTTTGGCATTTTTTTCATTTTTTTGGTGCCGCCAAGATGCCTGTTTGCTAGGTTTTCATCAAGGCAACAATTTTTTTATCATTTTTCAATTTTTTTGTATTTTTAAAGTTTTCAGCTCAACTTTTTGATGCTATGCATAGAACTTCTGAAGATGTAGACTATTGATAGGCTCTGTCAATTTTTCTCCATCTGGAATCACCAACTGATAAGCTCCAGAACTAAAGGAGGATATGATGATGTAGGGACCTAGCCAATTTGGTTCAAATTTTCTAGATTTTCTCTGTCTGCTTGATTCTTAGGATTTTGCATGAGGACTAAGTCACCAATGTTAAAATTCCTAACCATGACTCTCTTGTTGTAACTGCAACAGAGACGGTTCTGATATGCTTGCAAGTCATTTAGATAATTATGCCTTCTTTCCTCTACCATTTCCAGCTCGTGTAGGCGCGACTGTCTGTACTCCTCATCAGTTAAACCCTTTAGGGAGACTCGTAAGGAAGGAATTTCAACCTCGATGGGAAAGATGGCCTCAACTCCAAAGACTAGGGAAAATGGAGTGCCTCCTGTGGGTGTACGAATGCTATTGCGGTGAGCCCACAGAGTAGGGTTGAGTTGAATATGCCAATCACAGCTAGCATCATCGACAATCTTTTTTAGAATTTTAACAATGGTTTTATTTGACGCCTCAACTTGATCATTTCCCTGCAGGTAATACAGAGAGGAAAAATGATGTTGGATATGAAATTGCTCACATAACTCATGAACGTCTTGGTTCTTAAACAAACGTCCATTGTCAGTGATGATGGATTGTAGAAGACCATACTGGCAAATGATGTAGTTAAGAATGAATTTGGAGATTTGTTTGCTGGTTACGTATGTCAGGGGGATGGCTTCGATCCACTTCATAAAATACTCAATGGCGGTGATGATGAATTTTTGGCCATTTGACGAGGTAGGATGGATCTTACCCACGAGGTCGAGTCCCCATTGTGTGAAGGGCCAAGGGGAAGTGATCGACCGAAGTTCTTGCACTGGAGCATGAATCAAATCACTGTGAATCTAGCATTGGTGACAAGTCCTGACATATTCTAGTGCATCTTTCTCGATGGTTGGCCAATAGTACCCAAGTCTCATTATCTTCTTGGCTAGAGTAGGACCACTTGAATGAGACCTGCATATACCCTCATGTACTTCATGTAAGGTTGTGTAAGCTTCGTTGGTGTCGAGACATCTAAGGAGGGTGTCATCAAAGCTATAGTGGTAAAGGGTATCGCTAACGATGGCATATCTTGTAGCTTTTTGGATAAAAGACTTCCTCTAGTTATTAGACAGATTAGGGGGGAGGGTTTGGGACTTAAGGTAGTCATGAATGTCTTGGTACTAGGGAGAATCGGGACCAACAAGTTCACAAACCATCTCTGATTCCAAAATGTCATAGGCGTGGACCAACAATTGTTCTATTAGGAATTCCAGCTAATGCATATTGCTTGGAATGTCAAGGAGAGAGCCTATTGTAGCCATGGCATTTGTTGCCTTGTTTTGTGCTCTTGGAACCTGCTCAAAAGTCAATGTGTGAAAATATGTCTGAAAGTTATCAACCATTCGTTTATAGGGCATTAGTTTCTCATCCTTAGTGTCGTAGTCATCATTAACTTGGCTAATGACTAACTGAGAATCCCCATAGACATGTAGTGCTATGATTTTCCATTTTATTGCCATTCTAAGTCCTGTGACCATTGCTTTGTATTCTGCCACATTATTGGTACATGGGAAAGCTATGCGAAAGGATTTAGGAATGGAATCTCCTTGAGGGGTGATAAATAGGATTCCTACCCCCGAGCCATGATTAGTATGTGATCCATCAAAGTAGTCTCCAAGGTGACTTAGGTTCTGTATGGAATATTGAATCATCTGGGAAATCTGCCACTAAAGGGTGATCACTTTGTATAGGTGTGTCCACCAGTTGGTCTACTATGACTTGTCCCTTTATTTCCTTTCTTTCTAAATATTGAATATCATATTTGCTCAAGATCATTACCCATTTTGCTAGACGTCTTGTTAATGTTTCCCAACTTAATAGATGTTTGAGGGGGTCAATCTTTTCTACCAACTGTGTCTGATGGCTCAACATATAATGTCTTAGCTTCTGAGTTGCAAAGACCACTGCTAGACAAGCATGCTCAATTGATGTGTAATTCAACTCATACCCAGCCAGTGTCTGACTAATATAATATATGGCCCTTTCTTTCTCGTCATGGTCATTTTGTGCTAGTAATGCCCCCAGTGTCGAAGTTGTTGCTGAGATGTATACGATCAAAGGTTTTCCTTGAATGGGAGGCATAAGAACATGTGGTGACAATAGGTAGTCTTCTATTTGCTAAAAGGCCTCTTAACATTTATCTATCCGCACAAAGGGGATGCCTTTGCGCAAAATATATTGGAATGGTTGACACTTGTCAACCAATTGTGCTATGAAGCGCCAGATAGATTGCACCCTGCCTTGTAAGGTTCTGAGTTCATTGATTCCTCTGGGAGGAGGCATGTCCATGATGGCTTTTACTTTTGTTGGATCAACTTCAATGCCTCTTCGAGACACTATGTATCCCAAAAGTTTTCTAGATGTTACGCCAAAGACACATTTCTTAGGATTCAGTCAGACTTTATATTCTTCCAGTCTCTTGAAAATTGTGTCTAACACCTTCAAATGGTCTTTTCTTGTTACTGACTTAGCTAGAAGGTCATCTATCTAATCTTCCATTATTTTATGCATCATGTCGTGAAAGATTGTAGTCATAGCCCTCTGATATGTGGCGCCTACATTTTTGAGACCAAACGACATGACATTCTAGCAGTATGTACCCCAAGGGAAAGTGAATGTTGTTTTATGTTGATCTTCGGGGGCAATACGAATTTGATTATATCCTGAAAAATCTTCCATGAGGGGCAGCATCTTGTATCCTACCATGAGATTGATGATAATATCTATATTTGGTACCAGAAAGTCATCTTTTGGGCATGCTTTGTTTAAGTCTTTGAAATCTGTGCAGACTCGGATCATCCCATTTGGCTTTGTTACTGGCACCAAGTTAGATATCCATTCAGCATAATCAATACACCGTATGAACCCAACATCTAGAAGTTTCTTCAACTTAGCCTTGACTAATAGAGCGACCTGAGGATGCATTTTACGTAGCTTCTGTTTAACCGGTTTGGCATTTGGAAATAATGGTAGATGGTGCAGAACCAGTTCTAGGTCTAGTCCAGGCATGTTCACATAGGACCATGCAAAGTTGATTTTACGTTCTGCAAAGAATTTGTGAAATTCTGGTTTCTCTTCTTCGGTCAAGGACACAACAAAGAGGACCATTTTGGGATCTTCTGTGGTTGATATGTTGTCTTCTATGGTGTCCTCTATGAGCATAACTGATTTCTATTGAGTTACAGGGAGAAAGTCCAGTCCTCCATCTTTGGGCGCCTCAGAGAGGTTTTCACCCACAGATACGTCCTTTATTTTTACTTTTTTGTTGTTAGAAGGTGCCTTTTGGTTTTCACCTAAAGACATTTCATTTTTTTCTTTATTCTTATTTTTAATTTTGTGACTGGAGGATGGAGCAGTCTCCCCTAATTAAGCTACACAATATAGGTCAATGGTGAATCTGGCCTTGTGATTACCACTAGGTATTCCCTCACGTAATCCCATAAATTCTGCAACGGCCTCATCATTCTAAAAGGTATCCAGGACTGTCAGGCCTTGTTGGTCCCAATCGATTAATTGTGGATAGACTAGGGAAATGCCATCGTCAGCGTTGGTGAATTGAGGGGAGGATGCAAAAAGTATGCAGACAGATTCAAAGACATTGAAGATGAGGTTGTTATCATCCAATTCCACATTGGACTTGATCCAATATTCCCCTTCACTTGTTTCATATTCATTGTCAAAGTAGGGGACGAAGGAATCAAAGTCATGAGCATCAGTGTCATGTGGTAATTCAGATGGATCTGACTGATGGTTATTAGAGTCAGATGGTGGGGCTTGTATTTCATGGGGAAGGTAAAGGGGACTATGACTATTTGGTGCTTGATTGATTGTAAATGTTTGCCAAAATTTTTGTTCAGAGGTAAGCTCCCCAGTTTCAATGAAAAAATCATCGAGGCAACAGTCACTTAAGGATTGTTGGGAGCCAAATTCCCACTCTTGGGAGTCAGTTTTAGTAAGGGATTCATTGATGGTCTCGACACTTTCTGAAGCATGCATGCACTCACTCGAAAGTGCATTGGTACGTCGGTTGTCATTGTTGGGAAATCCATACCCTAATCCAAGATACTTTGGTATTTTGAAAGATTCTATGGGTTCTCTTCGTCCAGTTTTATTTCTGCCTAGGCCACTAGTTCCATCGTAGCCCTTAACCTTCATCATGTCATATCCCTTGCCATATTTCTTAATTGGTAATGGGGATAGGTCTGCCATTTCTTTATAGAGCCATCCTGTAATATAGATAATGTCCTCATTGCTCATGTCTCCCCATTTGATGAAAACTGTTTTTGGTGGAACTTTGAAATTTTCCTTGGGTTCCATTCTAAAACATGGTCTACCATAGATCTTTGGCGACTTGGGTATTGTCGTGATGCTATATGCCATATGCAATTTGAATTCTCCACAACGTAGGTCCTGGATCTTGACAGTGGGCTCAACCTTAGGAAGTATGGAAGATGGTGGCGTGGTGGAAGATGTGGATGGAGTGGATGTGGAAGGTGATGTCAGTGTGGATGGGTCAATGTATTTGGAAGCAGAAGAGATAGGAGCTTCTCAGTTGATGGGAACCTGGTTTTCATAAATACCCCTTAGATTGGTACAATATTGAAAAGGGTCGGGGTCTCCATATATGTTAATTTCTGTGCCATCAAATGGGAATTTCAAGCATTGGTGATATGTGGAGGGGATGGATTTTAGGGCATGAATCCATGGGCAACCAAGCAAGATGTTGTAAGGTAATTCTAGATCCAGGACCTGGCAAGTTGTGTCCACAATGACTGGTCCCACTCTGATAGGAAGAGAAATAACGCCTTTAGAAGAACGTTCCTCATCATCATATACTTTTATGACTATGCTCTTTGTAGGGTCTACGCATGCATCAGAAAATCCTAGAGTCTTAACCAGTTTTAAGGAGCATATGTTCAATCCTACTCTGCCATCTACTAAAACTCTTATGACCTTGGGCTTATGGATGAAAGTTTCGATATGTAGTGCATCATTATGGTTGGTCTTGGGTGATGAATAATCCTAATTAGAAAAGGTGACGTGGTGAGGTGTGGTGAGTTATCCCACCATAGTCTCAAATTGGTTGACATCAATATCCTTAGGGACAGATGACTCATGCAGGGTTTTATCCATAATAGCTTTATGCATGGGAGAAATGCGAAGCAGCTCAAGTATGGAAATTTGTGCAGGGGTTTTTCCTAATTGGTTGATAAGATTAAACTGACTCTTGGGTTGCCATTGCTTTGCAGATGAACCAGGTTGTGGTTTTTTAGGAGATGAAATAGGTATGGTGATCTTAGGTTGTCTAGTAGGAGGCGGACCAACTATGGTGATCTTGCCACTCTGAGTAGTGGCGTTGCATTGAGGTGCTCTTTTGACTTTGATAGTATTAACACACTCATTATCAGTTTAGACATTGTTTATAGTAGGTCCACCAGAATAGTCATACTTGGCGCAAGCGTAATTGGCTTGATTATTGTTTGTCTTAGAACCTGACGTGGAAGTGTTATTAGAACCATGGTCTTTCAATGGGTTCTTATGAATTGTATGGTCGACATTTGATGGGAATTTTGGCCCACTCAATTCGATTATTCAACTTTCAATAAAGTCTTGCACAATATTTTTTAGTTGTCAACAAGATGATGTCTTATGTCCTTTAGCCCGGTGGTACTCACAGAAAGCATTATCATCCCACCATGATGGTTTAAAATGCCCAGGGTCATACGGTTTAGGCTCTTCAAGTGTGATTAGACCATTTTGGAGGAGCTTCTTAAGGACATCCTCAATTGGTTCTCCCAATGTTGAGTATGTTCATCCTTTTGGGAATTGTCTTGTCTGATAGTATTGTCCTTGATTTTGACTGTTTAGACTATTTTGGTTGTTTGGAGTGACATTGGTAGGGGGTTTCAGTATCGTTGTTGGTTTGTTTTGCGGTTGAACCCCTTTTAGAGCTAGTACAGGACCCATAGTGTTGACAACCTTGGCATCGACAACACTGTCATTGGTAACGTGTTTATTTTTGTCAGCAAGAGGAATTACAGTAGTGTTTTTAGGACCATATTTTAGCTCTCCTTTTGCAATAAGAGATTTTTCAATGTAGACACCCTTTTGGACTAGGTCTGTGAAAGTTGTGCAACAATGCACTTGCAATCCATATTTTAAGGGGCCTAGAAGTGTTTGAACAAACATGTCAACCTTTTCCTTTTCAGGTATGTCGATGTGATAATGATTAGCTAGACTTCTCCATTTTTGGAAGAATGGGATGAATGTTTCACCAACGTCATCTTGTGTGAGATTGCATAAGCTAGTAATAGAGGTGTCCATGTCAATGTTGTACGACTGATTTTTTATGAATTTGCGTTTAAGTTCATCCCATATTTGGATATCCTTTTAAGTGGAGAACCATTCAAGGGTAGGATATGCAAGACTTTTAGAAAAGCGTCTCATCAAGTATGTTTTTTCATAAGCGACGTCCATATAGTTGGTCACGGATTCTTGGACATGCTCGATAGGATTTGTCTTTCCTTTTTATTTGGTAAAATTAGGTGGCACATATCCCAAAGGAAATGGTGGCATGTATAAGTTCATGTCAAAGGGATATATGGATAAATCATATGACACTTTTGATTTCTTGCCGGATATTTGTATGTTTTCTATGTTCTTCTCTAGACCCATTAGCTTTGCTTGCAAGATATCGATTATAGTGTCATTTGTGGCCCCATACATTGGATTAATTGGTATACCATGGGTCCCCATTTGTTGTGAGTGGATGTTGGTGTGTTGTTGAGGGATGTGTTGTTGTGACATGTATGATGTGTTTTGATTTGTGTGTTGTTAGTATTGAAATTTTGGATTGGGGACATGTTGGTGGGTATGAATATGGGATGAATATGTCAGAATGTGTCCCCCAGCCATTTGGGTCGATATTTGAGGAATATGGCGACCATGAATATTTTGATGTGCGAATGATGCCATAGGTTGTGTTTTTTGATTTCCTTGTCCAAATTGTTAGGATTGTACAAGGGGATGTTCATATTTTGTCCTTGGGAGGTGATGGCATTAAGCTGTGTTGACATGTTAACATTTTGTTGTGGTCCTTGAATAAAAATATGTCGTTTACTTCCTCCCAAAGGATTATGTGAGATACCAATGAGAGGATTTGATGAAGATGTATTCATGGTACTAGATGTAGTCATCAATGGAGGATTTTTATGGCTTGTTGTTGCCCCCATGGCATTTACCGAAGAGGTAAATAGAGGATTAGAATAACTTTCCCACATTACCGAGGACCCAAAGGTGGCTCTAGCCGATTGTGACAATATTGTGGATATTGTGGGCAGTGTGATGGATTGTGTTCCTCCAATGGATGTAGCATTGATTGAATTGGAATTGTTTGGAATGTTGGAGGTAGCACTCATGGTAGTTGTGACATTTGGCGAGGTAGCATCAAAAAAGGTATTGCTTGTGTTGTTTGGAGGTTGACTACTACTAGACATGTTATGTGTATTGTTGATGTTATGGTTAGGAGATGTTGATCTCAAAGTATTAATGTCGAACCCATGAGGTAATTTAGCTCCTTGACTTAAAAGTATGGCTAAATATCTGTCTCTATCATATAAGACCATTTGTTCCACGAAAAAAGGCCGCCTCTGGATCTTGTGCTGCTACCTCTAGGTTTTCCTCAAGTATTTATCCATATTCATCCTTACGTAAGAATGGTTCAAAGGGGCTATTTGATGAGGATGGTATGGTGATGTGAGGTTGAGAATTTGTGTCACTAAATGGGTCGTCAAAAGTCCAATTTGGTTCATACGTGTGATTGATAATGTTGGAATTGGAATCTTATCGAAAGTTTTCCATTTGTCTTTTCTTTCTTTGGAGTCTAATTTCCACCATAAAAGGAAATTGCTCAAATGAGAGTGATGAGAATGACAACTAAATGCAACAATGATGCTAGCCTATGTTTTTGGATTTTTGATAATGAGGGATGACAATGCGACAATGTTGTCTAAAGGAAATGATGAATGTAAAATGAAGACTAGAATGACAAGTAATGACACTAATTTTTTTTGTATTTTGGAATAAAAGATGACAATGCAAGGTGATAATGACGTTTGCCTAAGGAAATGACAAAGAAAAGATGCCAAGGTTGTGAAGGTCAAAGTTCCAAATGAGGACTACGATGATAATGTTGACTAAGGACTAAAATGATTAATGCAAAGTCTAGGTTCAAATTGATGACTAGAGATGGACAATGCAAAGTCTAAGTTTATAATGAGGACTAAGTTTGGACAAAATTTGGAGAAAGGTTTCACTTAACCACTCTATGCTTGCCTTATGTTTCAATTTTGGTTATCAAAAGGAATTGCTAAGGGGACTAAGTGACAAAGTCCAAATAACGAGCGAGCCTTCCTAACTAGACTGTTGAGTTGGAGGTTCTAACAAAAAGGACAATGACTGAAAAGAGGAATAATGACCATGTCCCAAGATAACCTAGTTTTGAAACAATGGTTTTACAAAGTGTGATGAGTTGGCCTAATACAAAGTTTTCCAAGATGAAGCCTAAGGACAAGTTTATTGTAGAACTAACGATTATGACACCTAGGGAATGCAACTAAAAAAAATTGGAAATTTAAACCTATGGACAAGATGCAAGCTAGTGAATGCAAATGATGGGCATTTTGAGCAATTTCAGTTCTGGTTTTTGACAGACTTTTTGAAAAAGATATTTGATAGTAGGGTAAAGTGTCTAGACTTAGATTCTGGTCTGGGACAGTGTTTGGTTTTCTGCCAGGCGATTTTGTCGTTACAGGTAGCAAATGCATTGCAGTTATCAAATGCGGCGCTAGAAATGGCAAATGTGGTTCAGTGTTGCAAATGCGGCTTTTCAGATGGAAAATGTGGTGTAGTGTTGCAGATGCAGCTTTATAGATGGAAAATGCATTTCAAGACAAGAAAATGCGGTGTTTGGATTAGTAGATTCATTTGAGTAGATCAGATGCGTTGCAAAAATTGGCAAATGCAGTGTGACAGAGTGATTGAGATCTAGAAAATGTGTTGCAAAATGTAAAAAGTCAAATTTATGATGTTTGTGGTCAAAAACCTGAATTGTTTAAAGTTTGATAGTTTGTTTCCAGATGTTTGAGTGTTGTTTGTTTCATTTCAGTAACCAACAAACACTTGGCAAGCACGATATTTTGAAAGTAATCAAACACAAAAGAGAACAAGTACAATCCTATGGTTAAGCCAAGATAGTATTCACTAGATTCCATGTGGGTTTCCCCAGCCGTATATCAGTAGTGTGTGAATTCAGAAGCTTGGATACATGGGCTCAACCTTACAGTGCACTCTCTTCTTAGGTCAAGCAAGCTTCCAACCCCCATGAAACTTGCTTGGAAGATTGATCACCTCTACTATAGACTGCGAAGATGTGGATGTCTTCACACCAACCGGTGTTGCGCTAGCAAATAGAAGGTTTTTGGCTACTACACAAAGGTGTTTAATTCAGGACCCCCGTTCGAGTGGCCATACATGAGGTGCAAGATTAAGCTTTGTTTAGGACGGACTCCAGCCTAAAGAGGTTAATCTCAATAGGGTTTTGGGGAGTACTACTTGGTCTGTATGACACATCCGCACTCGTAATCTTAGGTTTTCCCTTAAGATTCACATTTATATACCAGTCAGGGGTAGCTTGGCTTTAGCTCTGTTGCCGGTTTGAGTCACCTAGAGGTGATGAAATCCCTTGGCAGGCCCAATTTCTAGAGGCAATAATCATTTCTCTTACACCAAGGATTGCATGACTGTGCAAGGGGAGAGGATACTTCGTTTATTGCATCAAGGTTACATAGGGAAAAAGTGGGTCTGGCTTTCTGATCACCTAGTTTGCACAGGGTGAGAGCATATTCACCTACCACTTTTAAACACAGTCAGACAATATTAAAAGCAAGTTCATTTTAAATGCACCAAAAGAAATGTTTTCTATTCTAAAAAGAACAAGCACAATGTTTTTGGAATGAATATTGGACACTCGAATCTGCAAAAACACTTGTTAGGAGTTTCTTTGACAAACGTATGTTTATGTGAACCTGCACAAAATACCAATTAGCAGAATTAGCCACAAAGCTAAAATTAAACTAAAAAATATAAAAAAAATTAACATTTAATCTAAAATCTAAAGTAATGTTAATCTAAATTAAATCTAAATTAAAATTAATTCTAAACTAAATTAATCCTAAAGTAAATTAAATCTAAATTAAATTTAAACTAAAAATTAAATCTGCCTTCTAAATTAAAAACTAAATCTGAATTAAAAATTAAAACTAAATCTACATTAAAAATTAAATCTAAATTAGAAACTAAATTAAAAATTAAAACTAAATCTAAATCAAAAGTTAAATCTAAATTAAAAGCTAAAAAGCTAAATTTTTAAAAAAATTGAAAGCTAAATCTAAATTAGAAATTAAAAAAGCTAAAACTAAATTAAAAACTAAAAAACTAAAACTAAATTAAAAACTAAAAAGCTAAATCTAAATTAGAAATTAAAAAACTAAATCTAAATTAGAAATGAAAAGCTAAATCTAAATTAGAAATGAAAAAGCTAAATCTAAATTAGAAATTAAAAAGCTAAAACTAAATTAGAAATTAAAAAACTAAAACTGTACTGTAATGTGTATGCAAAAAAAAAAAAAAGTGTCGAGTTCACCAATGTATCAATGGGTAAATTTAGGTAAGGTTAGCAAATTAGATCATAATGAATTAAAATCCAAAGAAGCTATGGAATACAAAGAAAGCTTAAAATATAAACGATTATACCAGATATTCGTTGCTTCCATGATTTGCCTCCATAGCACCTTCTAGATTGTAGCGTATGATTGTTTCCCTCAAATTTGTGTGTGAGCAAACAATTGTGACCAAGCCTTTTGCAAGTTTTGAAAGATTTGATGACAAAATGCCTATGACAAATTTGACTATGCCTATGAGTAAATAAGCTAAATGCAAAGTAAAATCTAAGCATAAATGTGTTGCAATAAAGAAGTGGTCCCAAAATGTGATCAAAATTGGTATTTTATAGAAAATACAAGCAAAGCCTAAAATCCGTGGACGAGATTTCATGTGACAATCCCTAATTAGGGTTAGGGAAAAATTATTAAATGAGTGGTCAAGATGTCATTTGAGAAAATCGAATCGGCGGTCGGAATAAATTTGATAATTAGCTAAAAAGATAAATATTTTGAAAATCAAGAAGATAAAGATTGGACAGAAAAACAGATTTAGAAAATCAAGAATTTGATCAATTACGTGATTTATGGAAGAATATTACATTTTTGAATTAAATTAATTCAAAATGTGGATTTTGTGTGACAGTAAATAATTGATTTTCAGATTATTTACTAAAATGAAGTGACAGTTAATAATGTGGGATCATTTTAAATAATTTATTTATTTAAAATGAGAGAAATGTTAAATTAGGCAATTAAATAATTAAAGATAATTATTTAATTTAGAGGATTATGACCGATAATTAAATAAATTAATAGATTCATTTAATTATGAGAATTAGTGACATTAAATAAATAAATAAAATTCATTTATTTAATAATCAGGAAGACATAAGGAATTAAATAAATTAAGAAATTTATTTAATTGTAAGAAGATAATAGACCATCAGTGACGTATCGAATAAATAAATAAAATTTATTTATTTAATAATCATGAAGAATAAAAGAAATATGAATTAATTAAATAATTATGAATTATTTAATTAATAGTCGAATGTAGACCAAGGACATAATTAAATGTCACAATTATGGTAGGATGAAAGTGGTAAAATAGAGCTTGTAGGCCTAGGTCATTTTTATGTGTCTACAGTGACAACTAATTCATCCCCTCCTCTCAGTTGTCTGGTGCCTTTTAACAAAGCTTCATCAGGGGTGGCACCCATTTGGGTGGTGCTTGAACACCACAACCAATCGAGAAGATTTAGCCCCTACAGGCTCATGAAACCTACACGTGATCACATTTGTGACCATAGGTTACCACTAGACCCCATGGGATAGTCCACCGAGTGCTTTGTCACATCAGTGACCTTGACCTCAAATTTCAACCCCTACGCCCTAGTTACTGGTTGCCCATGCAACTAGGAGAAATTTTTTAGTCCCCAATTTTCTTTGTAGGGAAAATTGGGAAACTTTTACATAAATGAGTATAAACTTTTCCTCACTTGTCCATTTTTTTTGCAAACAAAATACTATCAAAAATCTAGTTATAAGCATGTTCTAGTGGTGCCATTTTTTTCTTCATATTTTCTCTCAGAATTTTCTATAGGATGTTGAATTTAGATCTTCTAGTTTGTACTTTTGGAGTCATAAATTGGAAAACTCTATTTTTAACAAAAAGTAGTCATTGGAAAGGTGTTTCAATGCAATACACAAATATGTAGTCCATTTTTCTAAAAACTTCACTAGGTACATAGAGATTTATGTGATGTTATTTTTCTTTTTTCTTTTATAAGATTTTATACTCTCAAAGTTGCATTAGGGTTTGGTTTTTCTTGTTGTGGGGGGTATATTTTTTCTTTCAATATCTATATACATCAAAGAATAGTAATTCTTTCCCACACATCATTTTTAAAGCCTCAACCATAATGGTGGACACCTCTTCAGTTGGATGTCTTATACCACATAATTATCACATTTGGAATGCTCATATGATCACATTGCTCATGGAAAAGGGATTATAGTCCACTTTGGATGAAGTAAAACCAACATTGAATCATCAATTTGAGATACTTCAACGTAGGAACAAGATGGATGAAGCTATGGGACTGATTTCATAATAGGTTTCAAACAGTCTCTTGTTTCATATTGAGTCTTAAACTTGTCCTAGGGATATGTGGTAGAAGTTAAAATACCTTTTTAGTGTCATTAATAATTTTTTGAGCTCTACAAGTTCAGGAAAAATTGACTTCAATTGTACTTGATTCTTTCTCATCCATTGAATACTTCTTGTAGAAATTTAAGTCACTTAGATCTCTCTTCCAAGGTTGTGGGAAGAATAAACCTGACAAAGAATGTGTTTTTCTGATATTGTCTAATATGCAAGGGCCATTTCAATTCATATCTTCTACTTTCTACTCTACTATGGATGTGTTGGGAAATGCATTTTCCATGCCATCTTTCAAGGTTTTTTGTGAGAATTTGACTTGTGAAGCAGAAAACTTGACTCAATTTGATTATCTTTCCAATTCTAAAACCTAAGAATTGGTAGCACACACATCCAAAGGAAAGAAAAGAAGAAAAAAAAATCTTGACATAGGTACTTCATTAGGTAGTGATCATCCATCCAAACCATCTTAGAATTCATAACATAAACCTCAAACCACTCCTCAAAATGATAAATCGTCTAAGTATGGTGATTCTTCCTCCAAGACAAAGAAGAAATCAGGTGAACCTAGTAGTTTTTGTGGTAAGAAGGGACATCAAGTCACTAGATTTTGGAAGAGATTAGAGGCTTTAAATGAATCCATGTAGTAGAATAACATCTTAGCCCCTAATTATACTTCATATATCGGTAAAGGTCATGCTCTTTTTGCACGATCCTTACATTTTATATCTCCATGTATACTTGATTCAGACATGGCACATCACATGACTCACTCTTAGGATTTGGTCTCACCCCTTTTAGATTGCAAAACTACTTAGATTGCACCAGGAGATTCTATATAGCTTTCAATTTTGGTCTTGGGTACTATTCCACTTGAGGGTGGTTTTTTGTAGGATTTTTTTGTTGTTCTTGACATCTCCATAAATCTTCATTCAATCTATCATATTTTCCAATTTTGCACTTGTAGGATGGTCAAGTTTACCCCACATGATGTAGCTATTTGTGACCTTCATGATCCTGATATAATTGTGGCTACTAGGAGAGTTAATTCTTCCTCTCATTATATCAATTTGATGATTTCAAGAGTTCATTTGGTTCAGGTTCAACTTTCATAGCACATATACACATTATGAGTAAGCTTTGGCATGAAAATTTTAGTTATTTCAATTACATATATCTCATGTAGATGAGTACATAGGCATTGGTGTTATGTCTCCCTATAAATTCTCGTACCAATGGTGTGTATTGAGGATGTTATCTTGGAAAACATCACTAGTATTATTTTCTTATGGGTAGAACCACACCTTCTAAGGAACCCTTAGAGTTGGTACATAGTGACCTCATGCTATTTTTGACTAATTTATTTTTAGGGGAAAAATATGTGCTCACATTTATTGATGACTTCTCTAGACGTACATGGTTGTATTTTCTTAAGTATAAGAGTGATGTATTTTATTTTTTCAAGATATTTAAGGCATTCGTGGGGAAGAAATCTAGTCTTTCTATCAAGAGGATATGCATAGAAAATGGGGGGAGTATTTCAACCAAGATTTAATATAATTTTGTATTGAGCATGGCCTACAACATCAACTTATAGTTCCATACACCCCTTAACAGAATGGTGTTTTTGAGAAAAGAATAGAAATTTATGAGAGATGACCAATTTTATGATTCAGTCACAAAATATGGATTCTTATTTTTGGGTTGAAGTAGTTAATTTTGTATATTATACTCATAATCATATGCTTGAAAAGGAATTACATCATATGACTCCTAGGAAGGCTTGGTCCCATGTCAATCCCGATGTATTTTCATTCAAAATATTTAGTAGTGAGGCTTGGGAATTCATTCTGGAAGCTCAATAGAAATACATGGAGAGGAAAAACCAACCAATTATATTTGTTGGATACTATGAAGATGTTAAGGCATATAGGTTATTTGATCTTAATTCTAAAATATGTTTTGTTTAGGTGGGATGTCTAGTTTGATGATTGCTTTCCTTAGATGGATTCTTCATCACCAAATTCTCCCTGACTACCTACTACTCTATATTTATTTCTCAAGGAATTGGATAATGCTCTAGATCTCCCTCCACCTCCAAATATGTAGCCTTTACCCAAGTGATCCCATAATATTATTGATGTAGTTGTATCGTTAGCAAGTGATACTTTAGACTCTCATCATACTTATGCACAAACATCAATTTTTAGTATTTTGAGTCATACCATTTTAGATTATCATCAAAAATTTCAGAGGTAGTCAATATTCCTGAGTGGGATATTACTATGGAAGATGATTATTATTCACTGCTGAATATTAGTACTTGGGATCTAGTTCCTCTTCCTAAGGGAAAAAAAATTGTTCAATGCAAGTGGGTGTATTATGCCAAACATGTTGTCGATGGTTCCATTAATAAGTTCAAGGCTTATCTTGTTTCAAAGGGGTTCTCTCAAGTCCAATAAATTGGCTATTCTAAGACCTTTGCCCTTGTTTCCAAGATGAATTATATTTTCCTTGTACTTTCACTTGTAGCTTCACATGGGTGGAAAATATACCATATGGATGTGAAGAGTGATTTCCTTTATGATTATATTCATGAGGAGATCTATATGGAGCAACCATCTAGTCTTTCTCTGGACTCTTTATTGGTTTTTAGGCTTCATCATTCATTATATGGTCTCAAACAAGCCCCTCAGGATTGGTATGAGAAGATGGACACCAATATGCTTTCTTCTAGCTTCACATGATGTCATTCTGATCCCATAGTGTACATTCAACAACATGAGGGTGATATTTTGATCCTAGTACTATATGTGGATGATTTGATCCTTACATGTGGTTCATCTTATATGATAAAAAGTATTCAGTGAGCTTTTATGGAGTGGTTTGAGATGATAGATCTCAGTCTTTTGCACTAATTTCTTATTTTACAGGCAATTCAATCATCAGATGGGATTTCCAACTTTTAATAGAAGTATGCTCTTGACATGATTTAGAGATTTGGAATTCTTGATTGCAAACATACCCCCATACCATTTTATTCATGTGTTGTGTTGTCTTCCACTTTTACTACTACTTCAATAGATGCTACATTATATAGGTAGTTATTTGGTAGTATTTTTTACCTGACACATTCACATCTTCATATTTATTTTGTGATTTCTCTTGTCTCTTGATTCTCACATGATCCACATGAGAGTATTTGGAAATCTTCCATACATATTTTGAGATATATTAGGGAGCCTCACATTATGATATTCACTATACATTAGGAGATTCTTGTTGTTGAAAGGCACAAGACAACTGGGGGGGGTTAATTAGTTGTCATCAGACTCAAACACAAATCCAAAACACTTATCAACTTCACATCCACTTTATTCTATTATTAAGTATGAAGATGAAATGAAAATAACAAAAAGAAATATCAACACAAGATACACCAAATTTATGTGGAAAACCCAATAAGGGAAAAACCATGACGAGGATTAACTCACAATATAAAGTAATTCCAAAATTGATTACAAGAGGCTCATTTCCAAAGGGCTCACTACCCAAGAAGGACTCACTGTCTGAATACAAGGTTCACTACCTACATATACAAAAGATAACAGGAAAATCCACCACAAAAAATTACACACATCTGTAGCCTTAATCAAAAGATTGCAGACACCATCAACTCACTGCATTCAGGAGTCTAACACATTAAAGTATTACTGTCTCAATTCACTTTCACACACTCTTGCTTCTCAAACTTGTGGAATTCTTGATTCATCAATCCATAACATCTTGAATTGTATTTATACCATCTTCAACCTTAGAAACTTTCTCCAAGGTTGGCTACACACGCTTCATTTTACAAATTCAAATTAGGTCAGTAACTCAACATTCCTGCGATGGAAGAGAATGAGAGCGGACTAAACCAACACTTAACCAAGACCCAAAATAATGTCTCAGATCAATCACATGCTTCCTCAATTTATACATATCCTTTGCATGATTTGTAGACACCAGGTCGGCCAAACCTAATGAAAACACAAATGAACTTTGAAGTACACTCTTCCACAATGAGAAGATAACATGAAAACCACATAACACACTTCACCAAACACTAGAACACATCTCAGATGCCTTCAGATTCATCCACAACAAATACAACAACTTCCATACATAGAACACCTTCCATCAGTCCATCTGGACTGCACAAACACACACAACAACTCTGAAAGTCAACTTTCAGAGCACCAAACCACAAACACCTTTTTCAAAACACAGATAACACCATTACAAGCATTCTACCAAATATGCAAGACTTGAAACAAACCAATAGGGGACTACGAATCATAAGAATTTCTCCTAGTCCATAGATAAACAACTCTGCCAAACTAGTTCGCACACTAGTTCACACAACTTTCACTCTCCATCAAACCAGAAAATAAAAACTAGGATATATCACCAAAGATTCCCATAAACAATACTTCAGATCCGCACAAGCATAGGATCAACATAGAAGAAATGTGAAGCACATAATGGCGCACATTTTGAGCATGCACACAACTCTGTCTTCACTATTTCTCAAAAGCACTTGATAACTCATCATATCATCACACCTACAACATGATAAAGATAGCTCCATGTACTCACAACATCTCAACAGTTCCTCAACTATACATGCACAACTTGCAATCACTTGTTTCCTTTCTCTACAACAACTTGTACTGTATTGACATCAATGAAAATATTAATGACAACACCACCATACTCATTCATACATGCAACACTTGCATAGTTGGATTCATTGACCCAGAGTGGGCTAGTGATGTCAATGATAGGAAGTCCACTTCTGAATTTATATTTTTCCTTAGTTCTAGCCCCATTGCATGGTCTTGAAAGAAGAAATATGATATTACATTATCATCCATGGAGATTGAATATCATGCAACTATTTTGGCTAACTAGGAGGTTTTGTGGCTTTTTCAATCATTGATTACGTTTAGTTTTCCTCTTGATAGTCCCCCTATTCTTTGGTGTGACAATTAGAGTGTCATTCATATTTCTCACAACCCAGTAGAGTATCAACATATTAATCACATAGAGATTCACATGCAATTCATTCAAAATTTGATTTAGGACAGTTTTCCCACCTTGGAGTATATGCCTATAGAGGAGTAGGTTGAAGACATCTTTATGAAACCTCTAACATTGCCTTATTACCTCTAGTTGTGAACGATGTTTGGAGTGAAGGAAGTTGACCTTGGGGGGTCTTCATGAAGCCTCCTTCCTTCATATTTTTTATACATGCTTTCATCTCTCTTTAGGAGAGGATTTTTTCCCATGAGGTTTTCTCCTTTTCTCCAATTATGAGAGATTTCATTGATTGTATGTGGGAACCTCATCAATCCTTTTTGTCAAGACCCATTCATTCTTTCTTTTCTCTTTATGCATTGTATTTTTTATATTTTATCTACTCCCCAAGTTACACTTAAGTGGGGTGTTAGATTAATAATTTATTAGCTAATAATTAATTAATCTTTAATTGATTATTGGCCTTTTTACTTTATGCACTTAAGCTAAACTTGGGAGTGATTTTTATTTTATTTAAGTAAGATATTATTAGATCATTTTGTCTCATCACATAAAATGATGAAACTTGTCATGATCTAATTACATTATCATCTAGGGTTTTCTCTAATAAGAACTCTCCTTCATTGTATTATTTCATTCTATAATTTTTTATTTTTTTTTAGAAAATACAAAATCATTATTTGCAACTCTTGTGTATGTAAGGTGTTCTCATTTGTTGTTTGATCTCTTTTTTTGTGTATTTTTCAAAAATCTAACATGGTCAAGTTTATGCAAGTTTCAATGGGGAAAATTATCATTTGAGTTCTTAGAAGTCATTTGACATTCCTTTTGAATGTTATAAAATTTAGGCATTTATATGAAATACTTAAGCAAGAACATGTCAAAATTTGAGTTGTGTATGGTGTGTTGACTTCATTAATCTTATTTTCTATATTTAGGAAAATAAAAGTCATCAAATATTTTGGTGTATGACCTCTTTTGAAGTTTTAGGTTTAGCTTTATGCTTAATTTATATCCCTTTTCCTTATAGTGGCATTAAAATATAGTTAGTTTTAGATGCTACACTATGGGAATTAGCCCTCTCTGGATTTTCACTCCAAGTTTTAGGTCACCCATAGCCTAAGATTGTTTCTATTTTGTTAGTTGGAAGGAGAATCACCATATTGGGAAAATGTTTCTCAACCTTGCAATTATATAAGGTTTATTGTTGATAGCATGTATTTAAGATATTTATGCTAGTTACACTGATAGGTGTAACCTACAGTGGCAACATGGGGTGAAGTGAAATGCGAGTGTGTTAACAATTTTTTTTAAAAATATATTAAATTATTGACATACATTAATTAATGATATATTGTAAATTTAGATTGTTCATCATTAGGTCTTAGATCTGATGGTGGATATTTTGTTGGCTTATCTTACCTAGAAGGCAACCCTATTTTACGAGGGCATTATATTATAGTTGGGTATTGTGATGTATTCTGAAAGTTTGATAAAGATCATGTTGGCTCTAGATCTCTGGTTGGTGATACTCCTATGAGAAGCTTGCTTTGCAAGTATATTATAATCTTTGTGATTTTTGAATAATATATTGGGCAGATTTTGGAGTGTGGGGGTTTTCTCATGAAAGGGTTTCCCCATGTAAATCATTATGTTGTGGTATGCATGATATTTATGTTTATTTATGTTTAAGTTTTTATAAATGTTGTAAAGATCTGTAATTTTTTACATTATTCTCCTCTCAAAATTAGTGTAGGAAGTTGTTCCACTACCTTAGCTTCCTTACAAGTGGTATTAGAGCCTGATCACCTTGGGTTTCAATTGTGAGTTGGTTTTTTTGAACTAATCTAGATTTGAGTGGGAGCTTGCGCAAAAGATACTTTGAGATATTGTTGTGGTAATTTTTAGATTGCAAGTTCATCAAGGAGAATAGAGGTGGATAAATTTTCTAGAAATAATTTTGAGATGTGGAAGATGAAGATGGAGGATTTGTTGATAGATCGAGATCTATGGGATGTTGTTGATGAGAATGTTTCAAGGCTTGGAGATCCTACTTTGGCTACTCAACATGATGTTATGGACGGTAAAGACAAGGGTCTAATTAGAATGTGTTTGACATACTCTATTTTAATTAATGTCCATGAAGAGATCTCTGCACAAAACCTATGGAAGAAACTTGGTGAGATGTATCAAGCCAAATCTTTAGTGAACAAGAATTTCTTGAGGAGGAAATTGTATTCCTTGAGAATGGAAGAGGGTGGATGGATTATCTAGACCACATAGAAGCATTCAATATGAGGACATTCTCAGTATTGATGAGTCTATGATGGTTCATAATATTATTTTATGTCCTAATGCTGAGCTCATTAAACAAAAGATTCATAAGATGAATCCCAAGGTCACTTTATTAGTCAAGATTGAGATAAAAAAGCTTCAAAAAGTTGGTTTTATCCATCTTATCAACTATTCACCTTGGATATCGAATATAGTTATTGTTAGTAAACCTGATGGTCATATTCATATTTGCATAGATTTTTGTGATCTCAATAAGGTTTCACTTAAGGATGAATTTCCATTGCCTAATATTGATATGATTGTGGACTCGAATGCAGGCCATACCTTATTATCCTTTATAGATGGTTTATCAAGCTATAATCAGATTCATATTAACCCAAAAGTTTAGTATAAGATAGCCTTCACTACCCCTTGGGGTACATTCTATTACATAGTCATATCATTTCGGTTAAAGAATGTTGAAGTAAATTACCAACGAGTGATGACTCTCATATTTCATGATTTCATTCACAAAATTTTAGAAATTTCATCGATGAAATCTTGACTAAGTCCACAACTTGTCAAGATCACATAAAAAATCTTTGCCTTATTTTTGAAAGGCTTTAACTTTGTAAATGAGACTAAATCCTCTTAAGTGCATCCTTGGTGTAGATACCAATTTTTTTTAAGGATTTATTGTCTCTCATCATGGAATCAAAGTAAAAATTAATAAAATTTATGCAATCATTAACATGCCACCACCTAAAAACATCTCTCAACTACATAGTTTTCACGGGAAGATTGAAGCAATTCATAGATTTGTACCTCAATTGGTTGATCATACTCTTTTGCTCATGAATTTATTAAATAAAGATATCTATTTTTGATGGTATGATGAGTGTGACAAATATTTTGTGTCAATCAAAAGTTATTTGGAAAATCCTCCAATCTTGATGTCGACTATGTAGGAAAAACCCTTTTTACTTTATGTAGGATAGACCATTTTCTCGCCGGGTTCACTAAAAAGTAAAGGAGGGGATTTGCTACTCTCAAGACTCAAGACAAATAGAGTCTACAAGGAGAAAATAACCCTCAATTACCTCAAACTATAAAGCTCAAGTGACAATGTAGAAAATAAAGAATATTTGAATAACTAGATCAAATGAAATGCTAATCTATCAAGAACAAGAGTATGAAACTATTTAACAAAAAAACTGATTATAAAATTATAAGCTATAGATTACAAAACAAAAACTTAAAAACATGTAGATTCTGCACCTGAGAGGGTTAAGTCTTGACCATGGATGATAGCATGCCACGGGGACGTTTATGCTCCATGTTGTCATTCTTGTCAAAACAAAGGATAAAACCTTTAAATCTGTTACACCCAACTCTTCAAAACTATACATCTGCACATAAGACAAAGAGGGAAAAATGTTAGGGCTATTTCGAGGCTTGCCTTAGGAAAACCCCCATTTTTGTGTTTCCACCTCCACAGATAGCCAAATAGATAGAGATAGACAAAAATATATGAAATGTAAAGACCTGTGATAGAAATAAACCCCGTTGAGGAGGAGAGCCCTTATCATGAATAAATGAGACAAATAGACAAATTAAACACATAAAATAAATAGACAAGAGAGAGTTACCAACAATCCATGGCTCCTCTCTTGGCTTGATAGATGTGATGTGCTTGCTTGCAAGAGAGCCTTGAATTTTTTTGTGATGAAAATCTAGCAGAGCTTCAGTATGGAGAGCAAGAGAGAAAATGTGTAGAAGAAAGAATGAAGCGATAGAGCAAGTGAGAATGAATGAGAGTGAGAGTGAAAAGAGGAGTTTTGTGAGGTTGAATGGGCAAGCAGATCCATTACATTCATGTTCTTTCCACAATGGCATGTGTCATAGGTAAAGGACATATGATTCCCTCATTTGAATCTTGGAATTTTTAGGGATGCTAATGTGTCGCACGAACATCTGCACATCACACAACCGTTCTACTCAAAATTTCCCAAGAATGAGGTATCCAGACTGTTAATGCTTCATCGTTGTCCCCTATGAAGTTGAAATCATGAGATTTTGACTCATAGGCTTTTATCATTAATATGATAGGTTGTCATAAATGTAGTGGGCTAAATGTGTAAGTGTGAAATTTCCACAAGGTGCAATTTTATGACACTACACTATTTTATGAAAATGGAAAATCCCCCTAAATTCCTCATGCATTTAGTTAATTATTTCATGCAATAAATTAATTAATCAATCATTTTTTTCTAAGTTCACCAATCAATTTGAGTTGAGAAATAGTAATGATCTTAATTAAATACTAAAATAATGTGAAAACTCTTCCATGATTTCCACCTTTCCTCGTCATCTCTACCAATATTGAATCAAATTTGTGATCCAAGATTGAACTCAACCATCTATATGGTTCTTCAAATATCTATAAATCGAACCTATCATTCAATATTTTGATAGCACCCTTTTACACATCTATACCTTTTTAATTTTATCATCTAGGGAATTTAGTTATTATGCCATCAAAATGAGAACCCACATCCATCAAAATCATAGCTCCACATGGAACTCTATTTCAAATTTTCATGATTAGAGTAAAGTTTTTTAATTGCTTAATTGTAATACTTGTTATTTTTATCTATTTTCATTGAATTTAGTATGTTTATTCTTGAAATTTAATCTTTGGTTTCCATATGGTTGAAAACCTAGTTTTGTTGATGCTTTGTTGGGTATTGACTTTTCCTCTTTGATGTTATGAATTTTTTTCCTAATGGAGCAAGCACCAATATTTATTGGTTTAATATCAAACTTTTTTATTTAAACAATATATATTTTGATTAGCTATAGGTTTAAAGATTAGGATTTATGCATGCTATCTTGTAATAAATTTTACAAACCAAGGATAAATCTTAAGTAGAATACAATTGTTGAACCATTAGAGAGTTTTAATAGTATGTTAGCACCTTTTAATTGTTGAACCATTAGAGACTTTTAATAGTATGTTAGCACCTTTTAGAGGGTCATAAATATTTTGTTTATTTGGTGTATGTGCAAAGTGTGTTGTAAGCTATATAGAGGTATTTTGTAGCTAGTTATACTTGATCTAGTGAAATAATGTGGGTTCAAGGGTATATTTAGGTGTGGCTATTATTTTTTCTATTCATTGTTATATTTTAAATTTTTTAAAGATCCTATTATTGAGATGTTTGAGAACACCCTCCCAAGTGTAAAATGAGCCTAAAGAGAAATATGGTTTACCTACTCTTATTTTATACCTTCAACTACCCTCAATCTATTGATGACCATCTATTTCAATCTCTTGAAGACACCTCTAGACTTGAAGGTGTGCAAGTATGTTCTAGGATTTTGGACCTATTGTTGTGGGATCTATTACCATCCAATAATTCCTTTGATAATATTTCTACATATTCTAGTATCTCCTTAACCTCTAATATAAATTATTTTACCTTATATGTTCTAATTTCTTTAGTATTTAGAATAAAATCATAACTTTCTCTGTCTTTTATTATATCCTTCAAAAATTTCTTTTTTTAAAACTAAACATACTATTGTATTGTTGTCCACTTCTTCTTCCCTATGCTTAAATGGACTCAAAGTATGCTCTCATTTTTTCCCCTTATAATGGTATACTTTTTCATTCTTCTATCATGTATCATCTTCCTATAAGATTACCACAACTTTCCTAATATGAAATGACAAGCACTAGTGGGAATCACATCACACATAATTTCATCCTTATAATTAATAATCTAGAAACTAACTAATCACTTCTCACTTACCAAAAGTTGGTGTCCTTTCTATAGGCACACAACCTTGTACAAGTTGGGATCCTTAATCTTCTTCAATTTGAATTTTTTTTCCATCTCTTGAGAGACTAAATTACCCATACTTCCACTATCCATGATCACCTTGCAATATATTCCACTTGATATACACATAATTTTTCTACTTTGTATTTGTTATTTCTTCTCCTTTTCTGATTTCATCTACACTCTCTTCAACATTAATGATTCCTCTTATTCTAGTTCTTTCATACATTTGGGGTCAAGCCATAATTTCTCTATTTTCTTTTGTTCCTGTTGTTTCTTGTATCACTCACTCTCCTACTATTCTATTGTGCTTGTGGAAAATCAAAGTATTTATGAATAAATTCTTCACATTTGTAGAATATGTTGGTAAATCCTTTTCCCTTAAGGAATCTCCACAATCAAGTCATCTTACCATTGTACTTTTGTTATAATTACTATTTTTGTTGTGTTTGATTCTCATTCTTTTCCTTTTTGTCTACTTACACCACGAAATTATCTTCTTCCTCAATAAGCCTTCTTGTACCTCTATATTTTTTTTGTCTTGGTAACTTGTCCTTTGCTTTTAAAGCATACTAGAAAGTTTATTCTACCATCATTATCCTAATTATAATAATATCATCTTAAATTAAAATTTGTAGCCCATTTAAATACCTAGAAACATTTCCTTCGTCTTCCATATATTATTTTGACATTGAATTATTTTTGTTTCAAGTTATACAACTTTCTAAATAAATTTTATTGATATTCTAATGTTAAGAATTTGGATTTCATCTTCACAACCATCCAATCCCATGTCTTAATTTTTTCTTTCTCATCTTCTTTATCTTTTTATTTTCACATAATCCTAATGTAGGGATGTATGTTCTCTCAATTTTCTATAGGAACATTTTACTTTCTTTGAATCTTGAATTAATTTATAAATTAAAATTTTCTCCCCTCTTTGATATCTAAGCTATAAGTTCTTCTCAATCTAAACTACCATTGTATTATGTAGTATATAATCTTAATTTACTTCTTATCTTTGGCATTGTCCAAAAAATATACCTTTTGTATCATCCATTGAAAATTTTAATTCCAATTTCAACATTCTACTTCTTTCTTATCTTCACTATTTTTTTTTACTTAGACTCCTCTTTGGTGTGTTGCCTTCATTATGTCCAGCCTCATTATAATCCTTCTTAATACTTTTTATCTATAAGAAACCCATAGTGCATGCTATGTTCCTTCATGTGACATGTGTACTTCCAATCTCTCTATAGTTACACTACATATTTCTAACTCACCCAAAAAATATTTTCTTAGAGAATATCTTAACACAATCTAGTAACCACTTTGATGGGCCACTTGTAGATCTAGAATAGGGGATTTTATTAAAATGTACTCAATCTTACATCCCTAAATATAAATTATCACATTCAATACAAATTGGAGGAAAAAACTAATTAACAATATTTTATTTAAATTTTTTATAGCTTGTTGCAATCACCAACATTCTTTGTGATTTTTTTTGGTGGTAAACTATTCAAATGTACTATTCATTTTAAAACCAATATTCAACCTATAAAAAATTGTAGCAATATTTTTCTTCAATGGTTTATACGGGATGATGCAAGAAGTTGGGTCCACAAAAAGCTTAAAAAATGGAAGTGTTTTTGTTGTTTTTTAGAATTAGTCACATTTGGACTAAAAATTTGAGGCACTTACACAATGAATCTTAAAAAACGTCAGTAATATGGAATTTAGCATTCTGAATCTAGTTTCCAAATATGTAATCTATTCAAATACCCAGATGATAGAAATTAAATTTTGATAGGGATGTATAAAACCACTTTTTAAAAGTCATTTTTTTTACCATACCATGCACGTGTACATACACCACTTTTTGACCCAAATAAAAGTATTTTATTAATTCCTTTTGGGAAAAGAGAGCTAACAATATGAAAATTGATGATAAATTTTTTTTGTAATTTTTTTTATTGAATTTTTATTGGCCTTAATTGTTGTTTTTAAAAATCAGTGTGTACGGACATCATAATTGGACCTAAATTAAATCTTTTTTGAATCTTTTTTTTCATTGTGTAGAGAATTTTTTGAATATTGATGCCATATAATTTTTTTTACAAGAAACTTAACAAAAGAAAAAGTTATTAAAAAACAAAAAAACCTGATATTTCAAGTTTAAGGACTAGTTTGCTTCGAAATTAATTAAAAAATAACAAATATAATCCAATCTTAATAAAAATTATATATTTGGAAACTAGAAATCGTGTTCTCTAATGGGTTCTAATTTTATAGATTGATTCAGAAAAAAAGTCCATCAACCATATTGCCAAAGTTGGACATTCTTCTTCAATCTGCCTTAGTTTTTTAGTTGCAGGTCAAAGGTTGAGGGACAGGTTGCCAAGCCTTTCCTGGACCTAAAACTAAGGTAGCATGTGGGTTGGGAATTTAAAATTTTAAAAATGTGTATGCATCACAAAATGCATATGTGTTCTTTATTTTCTTGATTATTTAAAAAAAAAACTTTTTAGAAACCTGTAGGTGTTTTAAAACACGTACATGTTTCTAAAAGGTATTTAATTTTTAAATAAATGACTTGTACATGTTATAAAACGTGTACGCGTTGTATAATACGTACGTGTTATAATGTGTACACATTTTTTAAGGCTCAGGTACCTAAAGCATAACGCATACACGTGTTTTTAATAATGTGTATGCATTTTCTGCAAGAATTTTGTTTGGCCAAAACTTCCCCTCTTTATGGACCCAACTTCTTGCTTTTATGCATACATATGTTTCTATAGTGATGGAGGAGCATCCACGACTTAGTGCAATACTGTGTCGACTTGAAGGTGTCATTTTTGAATTTTTTCAATTTTGGTGTGTTGGATTTCATGTTTGATTATTGAAATTCATATTTTGGTGTGAAATTAAATATTTTTGTATGTGAAAAATTTTGAATTTGGATTTGATTTCAAATTGGGTCAAATTGGTGAAGGGGTATCATGGATAACATGCTTTAAAACTGAAAAAAAATGAAACAACAATTAATGGTGTGGGTTTATGGGAGCCATTAAAGCCATTTGTAACTCCTATTTTGAATTTCCACAACTCCTTAAAAAATGGGAACCCTGGAGGTGGGCGTTGATTTTCCTGAGGGGTTTTGGAATGCAAGCTAAATGTTAATGAAATGTATTGAAATGTCATTCCAGGAAAGCATGGGAAGATAAAAGTTGAATTTATTTCATTTTGAGATAGTTTTTCATAGAAGAAAACCACAGGAAGAGAAGGGCATTGCTTACCTTCAGATGGTGATTCCATTATTGGATTGACAGGTTTTGAGAGTGTTAACAGAGGAAAAATCAACACAGGTTGTGCAGATTGAAGACATTGATTGTGAGAGAGGCTTTAAAGTTGCAAGTGTTGGAGAAGAGATTGTTTCTAGGCTTTGATTTGCTTTTGCAAATCAGATTGTAGATGTTTTCCATGGGTTTTATATGGCTTGTTATAGCCTTCACCTTTGATTAGAATGTAATAGCTTGATTTTCCCATTGAATAATACAAAAAAATTCCTATTGCACACTGCAACTTGGGCTTGAAATTGTGTTTCTCTCTCTCTGTATGAAAATTATTTGTGAGCTTTTTAATTTTTATTTGCAGCAATTTTTTTAAATTAAATAGCTCATACATTATATAGCCTCTTGCTTTAATGTTATCCCCCACCTTCAAGTGAAGTTCTTGTAGCAATCTATCACAAACTATGGTCTTAATCTTTCTTCTATTATTTGTTGCACTCAATTTTCTTGTTCAAATCCTAGTCCTAGTTTTCCTTCTTTCTCTATCACTTCAATGCTCATCTCTTATTTCAACACTCACTACCTTACTTTCTTCCTATTATGATATTTTCCTTTTTATTTCCTCTAATTCTTTTTCACTTTTGCTTGTCTCCTTGCATTTTCTCTTATAGTTTATTCTTTTCTTTTTCATGTCCCCCTACTAGCCCTTCACAATTCCTATTTAATTCACATCATCTAACTTGTTAGGATGTCTCCACGTGGCTAGCAATAGAAAACCAATAATTAAAATTTTCCAAAATCTATTCATTTCACCCTCTTGATTTTTTTCACATCGTATATAGAAATTCATAATTTTCATGATATTTGGCATAACCAAGAAACTAGAAAAAGACTCTATGTAGCTAAAGAATTATCAAGAAAATGGTTTTGATTCAATCAAATCAAGGAAAGACAAAACGTAATGTCATAAATTGAAAGATAATTGAAAAGTTACAATCATGATAAAATAACACAACATAATAGCACTAAAAATAAAAAAATATTTTTACCAAGATTCGATAAACACCAAAATTTTAGCTATAATAAAAAACGAAATTGATTTGATCTACCAAAGACAAAAGCAATTGATTTGTCATCATGTGCCAATGTTAGACCAATCAAAGACAAAAGAAAACTAATCTAAATTAATGATTTTCATGGATTGAACTAGGGTTTGAGGAAGTAATAGATAAGATATAGGTTACGATTAGTATGGTAATAATGTCCAAAATGAAAGTTTGGTCATAGAGCACTCTTATTAACAAAATGGGATGAGAAAATAATGATAAAATGGGGTATGTTCATGATTCTTCATGTTTAAGGAGTTAGTAGGATGAATTTTAAATTAAAAAGTAAGACGATGAAGATAAAATGATATTTGTCTTCACGCAGAAATAAACATAAACACTAATAATACATTGCATGACAATTTGAGTGCCTTTGGAGTAAGATGCATAATATGCATGAATTTGACAACGTAATCTAAACCATATCAAAAAAACATATTACCTAAAACAAATAATAAGACAAAGCTGCAAACTCTTCTAATAAAACTTAAACTATGTGAACATAAACATATCAACAATATAGACATAAAAGAGAGCTTGATGATATCCATCAACATAATTTATAAATGAATTATCTCAAATTGAAAATCAAGGAACATTTTAGATCACATTTGGCTTCTTCTTGACAAATTATAAAGTTTCTACATCCACCACTCATATAGAAAATAGCATAAAGTGGCTGATATTTTAGTAAACTTTGCTATTGTCCCACTTGAGGATATCTGACAACTAGAACGCATGGAATAACATCATCAGCTTGCAAGAATGACACAGATATGAAAGAAAAAGGAGAAAGAATCATTGATGTCTACAAAGCAATCATGGATGTATGCAAAGCAACTTTAATTCTGGTATTTTGTTCTCTACTTTTATTCCAACAATGGAAAAAGGGAAAGAATCTCCAATGCCAATTGTGAGTATGATAAGACTTCCATTGATAAAGGATGAAGTGGAATTTTAGTTTCTCATTAAAATCTTCTCAGATTCCTCAAGGATAACCACATTCCAACGTCATGATGACGAGCTCCATACAATGGAGCTTTCAAAAGGAATCTCCATTGCTTCTGGAGATTATGACGCAGCTTATTCTATCCCAGATATAGGTAAAACCATGGAGTTGGGAATAACTCATCCTAACTACTTTTGGAAATCAATTATTAAACGATAGCAATTCATTTTAGTTAAAATTTATTATGAATTGATTTTGTAGTTTATTAATAATAAGTTTATATGTTTTTAATAATTTAATTAAATCTCTGCTTGGGTGGTTAGGTTTTTTGTTGTTCATCTTCAGTTTTCAGAAATGTTTGATTGCGGTTTATGTAAATTGTTAGTCTTCAGTTTTCAGAAATGTTTGATCTTTGTTGCAGCTTATGTAAATTGTTAATGTCGATCAGGCAGCTTTGTTGTGTCTCTTTCTATGTCTGATTTGTACAATGATATCTTCCGTGGGCAAGCATTTTGAGATCTTTCTCAGCTTACCCTAACTATGTACATCTTTTTAAAATTATCAATAGATATTTTACAGTGGCATGGCCACTTTTGTTTAAAAAATAATATTTAATTAAATCAAATTTATATGAAAAATATTGGAATTGGAACAAGTTTAGTTTATTTGGAATATCGATTATTTATTTTGAATGAAGTATATTTTTAAAAAAACCCAATTGGTTGTAAGTCTAAATTATTTGAAATTATATATTTTATGTGTTTAATCTATTTGTTGATGTAGATAATTGGATGAACAAGAAAGAGTCTATGGTTTCCTTTTTTAACTATAAATGTTTGAGCACATGACAACTACTCATTCTTCAAAAGAAGTAGTGCGAACATGACAATTCAAAATGATTGTGATAGTTATAGTGCTATTTTTTAGTGAAGAATTCCATTTTGCATCCATGCATATTAAAAGCATATTGTTGTGTAACATCAATTTTTTATGGAATGATGGACAATAAAAAATAATCATTGATAAGGTGGACAACTAAATATTTTTGTTGATTCATTAACAAATCTTGCAAGAACTAATAAAAAGCACTACCACATATTGACTATAGAAATTATTACTATTAATCTATGATACTGTAACTTATTTTTATGAAATACATCAGGTGGGAGAATAGTATGTACACCTTGTAATCCTTGTTGACATTTTAATTCTTACTTAAAATATTTATGTTAGGAACACTTATCTACATAATTATTGGAATTATCTAATAATTTAAGTGTTTTTTAATGGAAATTGATATTACTTGCAGTTTAAGTTTTCTTTAACTTTCAGCTCAAATTTTATTTTAAATCATGTTATTCTTAAAAGCCTACTTTAGTTGTTATAATTTATTTCATGAATTGAAGTGCTCAAGTTGCATAAGTGATTATTGGATTTGTAGTTTGTAATCAAGATAGATTTTGGTGTAGGTAATTGTTGCTAAGGTTACTCTAGGAAGTTGGTACTTGTATTGCTACCTAAATCTTCTGTGTTAAAGATATATTCAATAACAAGGGATTATTTCTTAATTTATTGTAATATTGTTATGTTATTTAAATATAATCTAAATTGTGTTACTTTTTGTTTCTACGCCCTTAATCTTATAGTGTGCATAGGAATATCACTAGTCAACTCATGGCCACCTTAACTCTTAATTAAGTTGTGTTATTAATTATTTAATATTATTTAGTTAAGTAATTCCTCCTAGGTGTTATATTTAGGCACCTAAGTTGGCCTGGGTTGTAACCATGTCATAATTAGGTATATATAAGAGCTAGTGGTTAGTTATTAACTTCATATTTTGAATTACACTTATAATGGAGGTATTTAGAGGTTGTCCCCCTCAAAGTGGCTTGTTATTCTCAATTATTAAAAATTATTTGTAGCATATTTTATATTATTTCTTCTCTTCTACAATGTATTCCTTTACATTTGTTATTTTTCTTCTTGTAAGGGTTTCTCAACTTAAATTTTGTGTTATTTATTATTTATTTTAATGGTTTTAGTTTATGTAACTTTGTAGTAACTCTTATATGAAGATTAATTTGGATCGTGTTTATCATTCTCTCTAGATCAATAAAAAATAGAGTGATAAAATAATCAAATGCTCCAGATTCCAAGAGTACTAAAATGAAAACACCACATATAATACTTATAGTCAATTTATAAATTCAAATCATTGGTGTACTGAAAATTTAATACAAAAGACTTATTTTTGGCATTACGAATATCATCCATGATTTGATTCATGTCTTCTTCCTTCTACCCTATTATCATTTAAAACATGTACACACATCCCTATGAAAATTGCACAAGCTTTGTACACAAATAACATGTGGAACCTATTGAACACTTGAAATATTGAGAGGGGGGTGAATCGGTATTCACTTAAACTCATTAACTTTTTCAATTCACACATCCATTCAAAGCATCATATTTAACTTGTAGTAAATGAAATGAACATATAAAACATGCATCACATCAATGAACACAAGAACACCAGATTTACATGGAAATCCCTTGAAAGAGAAAAAACCACAGTGAGAATTAGCTCACAATATATTATAACTGGTTATAATGTTTGATATAGAATGGTGGACTCATTGTCCAAGTACTCATTGTCCAAAAAGAGAATGACTCACTTCTAGTGGATCACTGCTAAGGGGCTCACTCCCCAGAATAGAAAGAGGTAGAAGAAAGGGTGGCTCACTACCAATGATGAATTGCTAACAATGCATTTGACATATACTAAAGATACAATTCCATTGAAGCTCAAAAAATTGACTTAGCACACTTCATACTTCACCACAACTACAATTCACACTTCTTTCTACACTAGATCTCACACTCACACTTAATCACCTCACATATATCTTTACACAAGGAATTAACCTTGTATATATACTAGAACTATCCAAAACATCAATTAGGTCAACCTAATTGGATGTCAATGATATCAAGTTTCCACAATCCATATTGTTCTTTTTCAATGATTTCTAGATTAGATTGTGTGAGAATTTTTACATCAACATTTCAAATCACACTTCATGATCCATCATCGGGATGAAATGAAAAGAGGTTAAGGAGAAAAATGAAATGTTGCATACCAAGACTACTTAAAAAGAAGAGGGAAGGGGAGTAGGAGAGAGAAAGAAGCACGAGGACCAAGAAGGACTAGACAAAGGAGAAATAAAGAAAAAAGAAAACATAGGTTAAAAAGAAAAGAAGGAAGAATTAACAATTAAAATAAAGATTACCAAAAATTAAAAGCCAAAGAAAGCAAAACATAAAGGAACACAAAAAGTAAATCAACAAAAAAGAGCCAACGAATTATGAAAGAAGGGAAAAATAATTTAAAGAAGAACAATTAGAATTAAAATAAGCTGAAATATAAGAAAGTAAGCAAGCACAAGCATATAAAAAATGTGAATCAATAAAAATGCAATCACAATAATGACAACAATAAACAACCCCAAATTCACAAGAAAATAAATAGATATACAAAATAAATTCCCATAAACAAAACAAAAAGAAAAAACAACTAACACACTATTTGAACTATAAAATTTTGAAAATTTTATAGTTTTTGGTACCCATAAGTTTGCTAAGAAGTCCATGCCATAAGCTCATGAATCCGCTTTGCATATCATCTTTGCCCATATTTTGTCATTTGGTCCGATAGAATTCATCTAAACTTGAGTATTTCAATGTATAATTCATATCAGCAAGAGATGGTGAGGGTCTCCCCGATCCATAAAGCATTTTATACTAACATGTGTCTTTTATAGTCTATCGGCAAGAGACCAGGATTGTCTTACTGATAAAATTTCATTTGGTAATACACGTCGGGCAGACACAATTCATAGTCTCAGCGAAAGAAAGATCCTATCGGCAAGACAGTATGCATCGGGGCGAGTCATATCTAGCCTATTGGTGTCTTACCAATTGAAAACATAGAGACATATCGGCGAGATAAAAGTCATCAGTGTAATGTCCCAGAGCATTCATTTGGTCTCACTGATAAAGCAAGAGTAGATTCCATCGATGATTATCGGGATGAAGTCAGGGAGTCTTGCTGACCCATATGTCACATCGACAGGATTATTTTAGTAAAGGACTTGGCAGTATGTATTGATTATCGGCAAGACTAGTTTCATCAGAGAAACATATGGGAGTCATGCCGAGTGTTGTTCCATCGGCAAGAAAATAATTATGTCTCGGTGACTAGAAAGCAGACCAAAGGATATATCTTGGCAAGTTATGAAATAAGTGAAGGAACATCTGCCCAACTCACAATGTTACAGCGATAGGCTTCATCGGCAATAGTTACAGCAATATACATAAGACCGAAAGGATAACTGTCGGTGAGACTCAGAACATCGATGAGACTGTGGGACACCAAAGCGATATATAGTTCGTGGTAGTTGGAGAGACTTGAAGTGTCGGGGAAACTACAGGATGTCTTGGAGGATGTTTTAAATGAACGTTGGTAAAATCCATAATAGAGAGGTCGCCCAAGATTTGAAAATGTCTCACCGACAATATTATATGATGTGATGGTGAGAGTTTCCAAAAAGGACCTGCTACACTCATGTTTCAGTTAAAACATTAATGGCGTGACGAAGCACAAATAGCTACATGAATTAAGGAAAATTCAAATGGAAACATTAGTGTGGAATTGATAGCAGAGGAAGCAAAGGGGCAAACGAAGAACCAGGGAATTTTTTTAGTCCAAAGGTTTCGAGTGAATTACAGTAAGTTCGTTGTGCCTTAGTTCTTGTAAGTTTTGACTTCTATAACTTTCAAGGAATGGAATCCTCTAGCTTAGGAAAATCAAAAGGTAGAAAATATGGTGAAAGCAGTCAGCCTAAAGGGAAGAAACATAAAACTGGAATAGAGCATGAGGGTACTGAACGAAGGCTAAATCAAGATCTCATTGACCAATTACCTCGCTCTGGACCTAAAGCTAGACGATCTACACAACTTAGGGCAGAAATAGATAAATTGGATGACAAGTGTAAACTCATAGGAGATATTTGGATTTCAATAAGAGGTTATGAATTGTTTAGCTTTCATTACTATCAGAGGAATTGTTTTGAACCAGTATGTAACCCATGGAAGCTTAATCTGGGAAAGCTAGTTTGCGCTAATGTATTTGTCAATGTAGAATTGGTAAGATTGTTGGCCGCCCATAATAATTTGAAACTCAAAGCTATATGTGACCCATTCGGGAAACCACTAATACACATATCATAAGATGCAATTGGTGAGGTTTTCAATTTGGAAATGGTTTGTAATGAGAAAATCATATATGAGGAATTAGAAAGGGAATTCAGGAGGATGGACACAATTTATAAGGGTTGGAGATTGCCACTCCACAGAGTTAGACAAGGTGGCCAACCAGTTCCTCTAGAAGATAGCGATGGACCCCCTTTTCATGTTGATCTTTTTGAACTCTATATGAAGTATACTTATTTCTCGGTAGGCCAAGTATTGGGAATGGAAGTCCCTTAATATATGTCAATCGTGCCTATGATAATTTCAGCAGATATTCAGTATCACAATTCTAGACCATTTGATTATGCCTCATACATTTTTAAGAGGATTGATTCCGGCTTGATGGCAATAAAGGGTGGAGCCTCTATTTTACATCTTAGGAATTACTCATTGTTGATGCACATGGTGTTGTATTTTGGACAGGAGTTAGGGCTGTGGCCTCAAGAGATGAGAGTTTCCAATTTTGACAAGGCACGACATTACCTATTCAATTATGGATGGCTGTCTAGGACAGTAGGTTTACGGATTTGAAGATGCCCCATTCATTTTGCCTAAAACAATCCCGAACAAAATTGCATACTTGGAAATTGTTAGATAGATGGACTTCTCTAGTGTTATGAATTTGAGCTCCTTTGGTAAGCAAGATTTTATGCCTAGTACATTGTGCTTTGGTGATTTTATTGTATTAGCCAAGGAAGGATACAATTTGATCCTTGATAAGTTACTACAAAACAATATGAAAAGAGGACCACCTAGAAGGAATTTTGATCTAGAAGGGTACATCAATTTTGCTAAACTGAAGATAAACTTTGGAGGGTATCAACATGTGCCCTATCAATTTGATGATATGATTCGGAACCTGGAAGATGAAGAAGTAGAAATGGTGGTCGAAAGATATAATCAAGGGCTGGAAGATACAAAGCTGTTATCTTCTGGGGAATAGGCATCTAAGGATAATGTGCCACAAGACCAACCCAATAAGATGTCAAGATTGAGAACTCAGCATTACATTTTCCCTGCAAGGGAATTGAGTGCTAAAGAGAATGTAGATGTGGATGCAAGGCATGTAGAGTACAAATCATTTGTAGCAGATGATGAATTTGTAAACTCTCCAAAGTTTAAGGCATTCCTGTACAAACAAAAAGGAAAAGAAATAAGAGAAAAGGTTGACAGTATCACATCAGGTAATCAAGAACAATTATTGAATGACCTAAAGGTGTGTGTAGACAAAGAGATGGAAAGTATGACCCCTGAAAGGGGAAGGAAAATGTTGGAAAGTTCCTGTGTTATGATTTTTCCAGGGTTGGATCTCAATTCTGCACTGGTTTTTGATAGTTTTTTGAAAGATAGTAATGCTACACACAAGCTCAGCCCATAAAAGGTGACAAAAGTATATGCAGGGTCGAAATACAATCCAGATGAAGGGTCATTAATGATTTGGGATTTATATCCACCTCACAAGAAATCAGTTGTCATTGATATTGAGAAGGCATTTGGGCATGTTATGAATTTAAAAATTGGAGAGTTTGATCTTGTGGCAACTGCAGAAATTGGGATCAGTGTAGCAAAATTAAACAAAGCTCAAATTTAGATGTTAATCAAGAAAAGGGAAATGTACAAAATGAATAACGAGAGGATGTTAAGAGAAAATGACCGCCTGAAAGATTTTCTAGGTGTCACAATGAAACAACCAATATGCTCACTCATGGTGAAAGTTCACAAGCAAAGGATCATTGGGAAGGATCAAGTGCTTACTCTCAAGGGAAATATGATACACTTGTAGCAATGATTAAGAAAAGACAAGCTAGTCTAGCAACTTGGTTAAATAAGCTCTGGGGAACACACTCACATAACTTTGTTGCATTGCAAGAACATGAAATAATGAATGGAAGGATTTTGGAGAAGTTTCAAGAAATAAACCAAAGGGATGTTTCTGATAATGCAACAATTGAGGCTACAAATCATTTTGTGAATAAACACCAAGACTTCTTTGAATAATTGCAAGGGAATGTACATGGATTGATAAATGCTACCAGAAAAGGATTGACTGCATTCTCTGATGATAAAGGAGGATCAAAAGAAATGACTAAGTGGAAAAGTGAAAGTGAATCGATACTACAAGAAATTTTGAAGATAGCTACCACAGAAGATACAACACTGGATGAGGTGCGCGAACAAAATGAGAAGATGGTAAGAATGGAGATCACGATTCGAAACACATTGGGAGATGTAGATACGCATAAGCACCGGGATTACTTGGACCACCTATTGAAGATTCATTTATGGCTTAACAAGACTTAATTACCTTTTAATCTATTGTTGTTTTAACATATGACATTTCTGAAAGGATGTGTCCTTTCAAGTAGTTGATGTATAAATATCCATTTTGGTAGCGAAACAAGATAATAGAAGAAAGATACAGTAGATTACAATGTTTTAAAAATATGAGACTATGATGCATGTTTAAAAAAAATGGAGATATCAATGAAAATCATTTGATGTGGTGGCGTATTTCTGGTATCAGTTGTTTGTTGAGTTAATTGAAAGTATTACCAAAGTTGTCTCCAAGGTTGATTTTTTCTGGTTATTTAAATTGATATAAAAAGTTTATATTCAGTTTATCAGTGCACATTTGTTTTATCTGTATGGTTGATTAATTGGTTCTTTCAAGAAAAGATTAAATCATTTTAGTTGATCATAGTAATTAGGGAATCTCATTTGGATCATTAAGAAGAACTTGGTAGTCATATTCTTGCATATTTATACAAGTTATAAACTCAAATATATGCCAAACAATTAGAGTGCTTGCCAGAAAGAAGTTACTCATTTTAGATCTCTTTTGACTCCGCATACCCAATAAGGCACTAGTCTCCACATTTTCATTATTTTAGTTTCACTCATTATTTATATCTGTTAAACTGAATATATTAGGTTTTAGCTTTGATAGTGCAATACAATCTATAACAAATCAAAATTTCATTTATCAACTCCCATTTGCCATTGTGGGTAAAATACCTTAAAAGAAAGAAACATAAGTCTAGTCTTGATCCTCATTCATATAGGTATACCTGCCTAGGTCTAGCAGCACTTGAATAGAAGAAGGTTTAAACCATTTTGACCTTGTCTGTTACCTTGAAACGTATCAAGAGATTGACAACCTCTTGAGGTATTTTACCTGCGTTTTTGAGAGCTAACAAATTGGCGACTTTGCTGGGGAGTCAACTTAGAATCAGGGCCTTAGTCATAGAGTCAGAAATCCTGTATAGACTCCGTTGGGAATAAGAAATAAGAAACACTTTCTCACTTTTAAGAAAGTGAGTGGCGACTTTGACAAGAACATTGCATCTATTCGACATGAATGGTAGAAGATCCCAATATAAGGGAGGTCCTTCTGGAGGTCCTACTGGCAATAGTAAGTGGAAACACAAGGATGATAAGGTTGATAAGGGTAAGAAGAGAAATGAGGACATATGTATAACAAACAAAGACAAAGCATAAAGACCACATTGTGAGACATATGATCGTTATGGTACCTAGAGAGATAATTCAAGTGTAGAACCTTGTACCCCTGAAGAACAAAGAAATCTTTTTTACAACCCTCAGAAAAAAGCAGAGTTTGATGCTAAACTCGAAGTTGAAGGAATCAGATATCAACAAGAAAATGACTAGAGAATGGAGGGTAACCAAAATGAGTTCATAGATCATGTAATTCCTCAAGAAAATTATGAGTTCTTAACTCGTGAAGAAGTAGTAGCACAGTTTGAGTTTCATAAACAAGAATTAGAAAGAGAAAAAGATGAACAGGAAAAGATCCAAATGATAAAAGCAATCCAAGACTTCAAATTGAAGAAAGCTCAAATTACTGCTCAGACAACTAGTTTTTCAAAGTATATACCTCCTCATAAGCAAGGAAATAATAATGCAGGGCCTTCTGATCCATCAAAGGCTCCTCAGAATCAGATAGGAAATGAATACAAACAGCCAAACCATCCACCGCATATTTCCTCACAATATACAAATACACAACCACCTCATGGTCAACATTACATGCCACATCATCATGCACAATACCACAATCCATTGTACTAGTATCAACACCCACCTAACCCTCCCCCTCATCAATACACAACAATGATCAGACAATTTGACTTGACATGGTTTCAATTATACCCTTACCCTATGGATGGTAGTTGGAGAAGTCTTATTCCTAAGTTTATAGGGAGTAGTGCAATTACTATCAAAGATCATTTAAGGAGTTTCAATGCTTTCATCCAAGATTTGGATATGCCTTATGAGGATTTACATATGAGGCTATTCCGCGCTGTCAGCCACCCAAGAAGCTTAGGGGATTGGGCTCCAATAGGGCCCTACCAATAGCCCTATTACCTTTGTCCAAGAATTTTCGTAATCAATTTGTTAGTGTAATTAATATTTAATTACGCTTGCATAAGTTTACTTTGGCATTATTTATTTCCTAGGTTAATTAATTTTCATCTTTATCTTTTGAGCTATCTTGTTGCTCAAGATAAGATTAGGGTTATGTATCTTTGCTTTTATAAAGAAAATCATTATCATGTAATTATTGAATTCTCGAATAATAATTATTTGCACATCTTGCAAATCTCTACTTTTTCTGTTTTTCTCTTTTGTGGAAGGATATTCTCGGGTTTGCAAATATGACCTTTGAAGTTTCTAATACATGGTATCGTGAGTTCTCTGATTTGCAACCCTTCTATTTTTTTTGAGAAATCACGGTGGTTCATTCCTAAGATTCTCGAGGTATCAGCGCGCCTTGAGTTCATCTATGAGGCATTTTGGATCAGATGGGGCTTCACCATTGGATTCAGAGCGTTGGAAAAAGTCAGGATTGGCTTTTTTTTTGCTGATTTTGGCCA